>JAOXYA010000015.1:23251498-23272234 GCA_028565675.1 Sorex palustris
TGGGATGCTGGGAATTGAACCCGGGTCAGCCGCGTGCAAGGCAAACGCCCTACCCGCTGTGCTATTGCTCCAGCCCCAAAAGATCTGCGTTTTTCAAAAGTCCCAAGTGTCTCCAAACAAATGCATGTGAATGCACATTCGTGGTACAAAAACAAAGCCAGCGCACAAAATGAAGCCCATGCACGTATGTGCCATCCTCTGGCCTCTCCAAGGAGAGATCCTACGGTGTTGAAGGCTTAGATAAACTGTTACTTGAAAAATGCAAACAAGTTGGATAGTAACTCTAAGTGTTTTAGGTTACATCAGTGAATTGCCATTTCTCCCCACTCCCGCCAGAGAAATTTGCAGTGCTCTTGTGAGCACCCCTAATCCCCAGAGTTTATCTTTAATCTTCCCTTTGTGCTTTACCTCTCCCATGTGCGTTGCATTTCCCAAGTCAGTCTTGGTTATTTATAAGCCCAAACTTCTGGTGACTCTGCACTTTGTATTTGAAGTGAATTACTTGCTTTTAATTTCCCATATAGCCTTTTTATATTTTACCATAGAGCAATGTTCTTTGCTTAAATGCAGAAAGACCATTCATGCTATGCTGCTAATATCTGGACATTGATTGACTCTGAAATATATCTACTCCTGGGCATCCATCATAATTACTTGACTCAGAAAATTACTGGTTGCCATCGTGCGTAACCCTCACACCCCACAAAGGAAGGTCCGGCCATGGGACTGGGATGGACCTGGCGAAGCTACCCTGGCATCAAAATGGAACCGTCTAGAAGAAAGCATAAAAGCATGGTCTTGATGCAAGCCGTTATGACTTAAGAGACAGGACCCCCATGGCGAAGGACAAGCAGAACCAGCCTGAGGAGCTAGTCTGGGATTTACGGTAGAAGCACAGCAGCCTTGCCCTCATAGTCCAGAGAACTAAGTTTTGGAATCTATATCTCTTACTGTGTTTATCCAAATAACAGCAAGTATTAATGAGAAGTAAACATAATTGTTTAATACGTACAACTAAAGGGAGAGAGAAAAGCAGTATAGATGTCCCTGGGAGACAGAGCTTCCTACGTGAGAATAGCTCCTGCCGAAATGCTTTTTTACCTCTGTAAATAATCAATAACGTCTACTTGCAGTCTTGTATCTCAAGCTCCTTCAGATGTGCTGTAAGTGTGCTAGCAGCTCTGCATTAAACGGGCCATTTTGACCACCCCTCCGTGGTCCCCTGTCTCTTTGTTCCTCTTCTGGGGGAGTCTGGGGACACGGTTCTCGGCCACTGAATGCACGCGTTGTGCACCCACATTTTGAACTCATAGCAGACAACACGTTTGTGTTTGTACACCTGTCCTCCTAAGTGTCCAATCACATCTGCTTCTGTAACATCTGGAAAGGGTCTACAAGGTGTCCTCAAGGTGTCAGTGCCTGGGACAGGCCTGGTGGGCATGACCAAGAAGACCAATGTCAGTCATGAGTCCTCCAATGCCCTGAGCCTGCCTTGAATATTGGGGGTGCAGGGAGACACCCCATTCACGCTTACATCAACAGTGCCTGCAACTCCTCTGGCTTCTAGCTCAGGGCCTCGGGCTCGGAGGGTCCTTCCCATCACCACCGAGGGATTCTGTTGCAGGGAAAGGCCCAGAGAAGGCCCTGGTGTCTGGCCCCAAATGCCACACTCACTACGATATCCACACTGCAGCCACGCCTGGTAGAGCCCCAAACACACATGCACACAAGAGCTGGCCAGGCTGTGAGCAGGGCTCGGGGCTTGGGATGTGGGCAGAGCTTGCCTGCCACCTGCGCCACGGGCAGAGCCGACCACGACACAAAGGCTTTGTATTTCTTGAAAGTAGTTTTATTATTTCAACAGATCTGATCTGCAGGGCTCACAAGACAACAAGTTCTGGGACTAGAGGTGACATAATTTCCACGATTCCCCGCTGGGCCGTGGGCGGCCAGTTCCTCCCCTCCGGCATCCCTAGAAGCTTCCCCTCTTCCCCGGGTCCTGCCAGGCTTCGTCCATGAAGTTCATGTCCTGGGGTCCTGGGCCCCAATAATTTCCCTGATAAATGTTTGTCTGCGAGGGGTCTGTGCCCAGGTAGGGGGGCTGCAGCGACACCCCTGCCTGCTCCGGGGCAGGGAAGGGCATCTGGATGTCATTCACGGCTTCGGGCCAGCTGACCTGCGTGTCCATACTTGTGTAGGGGAACCTGCCCTCCTTCCACTCGAACGCCGTCAGCCTCCTCTCCACCACCTCGCGGATCAGCACTGCGGAGGACAGGCACGGAGGCCACTGTGAGTGCCCCGGCGGCCCTCCCCGAGAACATGGACCGCCCCAAGTCCCCTCCTCTGACAGAAAGGCAGCGCTGAGCTTCAGGGTCCCTGGGCGCACTGACTGTGAGCGAGCATCAGACCCCCCCCCTGCAGAGAGCACCGTTTACAGAGCAATGCCAGAAGGTCGGCCCCAGCCTGGTCTGTGATGACCAAACTGGAGAAGAGCAGAAATAGCGTGGAGGGTAACACTACGTCTCGTTATACACAAGACACGCTGAAAACCTGAAAACTAAAACTGAAAAACAAGCTAAAAAGACAAGCAACTTTCTGCTGTTTATTCTTTCTACTGAAAGATCCCTCCTCCACCTTTGATTCCTCCGCCCCTCTCGGAGAGCCCGGCAAGCTACAGAGAGGATCTCGCCCCCACGGCAAAGCCTGGCAAGCTCCCCATGGCGTATTTGATATGTCAAAAACAGTAACAACAAGTCTCACAATGTTACTGGGCCCGCTCGAGCACATCGATGAACAACGGGAGGACAGTGACAGTGACAGTGACTGAAAAATCCCAGCAATGATTTTTATTTATTTTTGACACAGCTGGCGATGCTAAGACTTACTCCTGGCTCTCTGCACTCAGGGTCCACTCCTGGCTGTCTAGGGGCCACGTGGGGTGCTGGGGGTTGAGCCTGGGTCAGCCAGGAGCAAGGCGAGTACCCTACCCACTGTGCTCTAGCTTCCTCTGACACCTCTCCACTTCCCAGCTATGAGTTGTTTTTTTTAATTTCCTTTTTGGGCCACACCTGCCAGTGCTCAGGAGTTACTCCTGGCTCTGCACTCAGGAATTACTCTTGGCAGTGCTTGGGGACCATATGGGATGCCAGGGATCGAGCCTGGGTCGGCTGTGTGTAAGGCAAATGCCCTACTGGCTGCACTCTAGCCCTGCCCGCTGCCTCCCTGCTTCCCAGCGATAAGTTTTGGATGAAATAAAAAACTTACTGTCCACCACTGTTCTTCCCACTAGTTGGTGCTCCATGGCTTTGTCGACTTCATGCATTAGCCATGGGAAGAAGCCCAGCTCGATATCTAGAGGACATGAACCTCGTTAAGAAGGTTTTGTGGAGTCCCTCTACCCCCACTGTGAATATATCCATCAGCATGGCCTTCGCACCACAAAATGTGACAGCTCCCTACGTGGCAGGCCTCTTCGCACCGCAGCTTTGGAGACTGTACTTCCAAAGCCGCGTGGCCTCCTCTTGAGTCAAGACCCACAGAAGTAACTTTACAGCTGCAGCTGGAGACGAATCATGGAGGAGGAGCCGGGAGTGGGAAGGACCAGTGTCAGGGAGCAGGACCCCAGTCTGATGCCAGGGAGCCTAGGACTCAGTGATGCTGTTTGGGCAGACCCCAGGGGGTGGCGTGGGCCAAAGCTGACCCAGACAGAGACTCGCAGTTCAGCATCTACCCCGTAGGTTGTAGTGGAGGTCCATTACAACTTGTATTTTAATGCTTCAGGATAGCTTTGGGGGGGCAGGCTTCTAAGTGCAAAATTTCAGAGGGATGATGATGGATTATTATGGACTATGATATTCACTTCTCTAACTTTAATCTGAGGTGAGAATCCAATCGGCAAATTTCTAAGTCTTTGTAATGGACTTTTCCAGCAGTTCACTAGAGGCAAGGGGTGCTGGCCTGTGTGACAGGAGCCCAGGAGGGACAGGCAATGTGTTAGGGATGCCAGCTGGGGTCAGGCTCCTGGGGGGATAGGCAGTGGGTTAGGGATGCCAGCGGGTGGTCAGGCTCCTGGGCCGGCTGGCAGGAGGCGCTGTCTGCCTCTGAAAGTGGGAATCCTTCTGCAGTATCTACCTTACTCCCGGGGTCCTAGGGAAGAACAAATAGTGTCACACCCGCCACGATGACAAATCAACTGTGAAGTCCAGCATAAATGGAGATGAAAGTGCTAGTGACCTGGCCATGAGCTGGGCTGGACCGGAGATGTGATCAGTGAAACAAATATCCCTGACATCCACCCCGATACTGAAAGCCCCGTGAAATGGAAAGGCTTCGGGGTGAAGCCAGTGTTTCCTGGGGAGCTAGCTCTGGGGGTCTCTTGGGAGGGAAGGTCTGGACACCTGAAAGACAGGGGCTGAATTTCCTTTTTCTTATTCTACTTTACCTACAACCCTTGGGCTAAATATCCCTTTCCTGGGAGTTGTAGATGTGAGGGAAAGAATCAGTTTCCCACAGCTGCCTGGAGGGGAGTCATTCTTGGGAAGGTAAGACACACCCCTTTCTTGCTCATTCTTGCTCTCACGGTCTCACATTCTGAGGCGCTTTATGGCCTAATCAATCCGCATTTCCCTCGGAGGAAGTTGAAAGGCTCCCAGCCAGTTTTTTTTCCCCCAAATGTGCGCCCCAGAGTCTAGTTCAAAATTAAACTGGGAGAGAAAAGGGACCATTATGACAATGATGGTTGGAAGGGATTGCTTTGGATGGGAGATGTGTGCTGAAAATGACCAAACATGATGGCCTCTCAGTACCTGTATTGCAAACCATAATGCCTAAAAGGAGGGGGGGAAGAAAGAGAGAGAGAGAGAGAGAGAGAGAGAGAGAGAGAGAGAGAGTAACTTACTCGAGAGAACACAGGCTTCTCCAAGGATAGAGAGAGAGCCCCTACACACATCCTGGCATTAGACATGAAAGCATGAAAGTACACATCTCAAGAGGGGAGATGCGGGCGACACATGTGCTCAGCCCACATGTGCTCGGCCACGTGGGCACAAGCAGCACAAGGGCTCAGGCAGCATATGCGCCCAAGTCTTTTTTTTTTAAGTTGACTCCCCACAGCTGTACTCAGGGACCCCTGGGTCACGGCCAGCAGTGCCAGGAGGGAGTTCAGGGTCTCGAGTGAGCTGGGCGTGAGTTCTGAGCTCCTGAAGCACCTCCCAATGCACAGAGGCTTTGCTGACAGTGACATTTGACCCCAGTATGGGGGACATGAAGGTGACGCTGAGGCCACCCAGGAGGGCAAGTCCTGAGGGAATGCTGGGACCTTGAACCCCTCCAGAGACCATGGTGGGCGCACCCCGATCCATCCTGGGTGAGCCCAGGGAGTAGTTGGCAGCAGAGCGTGGCCCCTGCACTGGCTGGAATGTGGGGTGTATCCCCTCTACAATAGAGACCCCCCAGGTTTTCTCATATGAACTCAACGCTCAGCCTTTCTGGAAGCCACTCGAGGGCTGAAGCTGGTTCAGGACTTGCCTTGAACGTTGCCAACCTGGGTTCGATCCCCGACATCCTATGAGCACCGCCAGGAGTGATTCCTGAGTGCAGAGCCAGGAGGAACCCCTGACCACTGCCGGATGTGTCCCCCCCCCCCAAGAAACAAACCCAAGCAGAGCAGAAAGCCGGTCAGTCCAGCTGCCCGCGCCGCACCAAAGGGACCAACTGATGCTTCTGGGAGAGACCTCCAGGGCCACCGCCTTCACCTTCACCTTCAGGGCGGCCCAACACTCCGGGCACCTGACTCTCAGCCCAGTGCTCTCTCCTGGACTCAGCCCCATGGGAACAGGCACGGGGGGGGGCCCTGCAGGCGGGGGTGGGCAGGGTGGGGAGGCAGCCCGGGTGGGCTCCTACCTGTCCGATCATCACGGAGAAAGCGAAGACGCCCGTGAAATAGTTCAGGAGCTGGAAGACGATCTCAAAGAGCGTCTGCGGGTCGGGCAGGCCGCCGATGGTGATGAGGGTCTTCACGGCCCAGTAGAAGCAGCGGACGTAGCTGGGAGCGGAGGGCAGGGATGGTCAGGGCAGTCCCCCTCTCCTGGGCTGGCTCCAAGAGGCGGGCACGGGGCAGACAGCTCCCCCTTTCCTGCTGGGAAGTGAGCCCTCCCCCTCGCCCCCTGCAAAGCACTGAGGGTTGCCTGGGAGGTCCAGGCTGGATCTGGGTCAGTGGTGGCCCTGTCCCAGATGCTCTGTCAGCCCCACTTCCAGGGTGGGCGTGCGGGGAGATGGCTGGCCACAGCCGAGGGCCCCACAGATGCCAGAAGCACCCCTGGCCTTTCCTTCCATGTCCACCCCTGTCCATTCTTCCCATGTCTACCCCTGTCCATCTCCCTTTTTCTCCTGATGTCCAGATTCTTGTATAGTAGGAGCAAAAGCACCCATGGATTTGAGTTGTCTTTTTTTTTGTTTTTGCTTTTTGCTTTGGCTTTAGTTCTGGGGGCCTCACCCGGTCGTGCTCAGGGCTGACTCCTGGTTCTGTGCTCAGGGATCTGTTCTGGCCAGCTCTGTGGACCACCCGGGTTGCTGGGCACTGAAACTATGTGCAAGGCAAGCACCTCAGCTGCTGTCCTATTTCTCTGGCCCCACACACTTGGAAAATTACACCGAAGGCCACTGGCTAGGACCCTCCCTAGGCCCAGATGGTGAAACTGAGGCCTCCAAGGGAGGGTGTCACCCCCAGCTCTCCCTGTAGTTGTGCAGACATGGGGGCGTAAGTGGCCAGCTCCATCTGCTGTTCCCCTCACGTCTCCTGACCTGGCAACAGCAACTCCTCAAAGGGTGGCCGTGAGGACCAAGTGAGGGGCTAGCGGTGCCCCTGGCATGTGGTGGCCTCTCAGGAAACATCAGCGTCCAGAACCCTCACCGTCTTGGCATGGGTCGCCCATTGGCTGGCGGGGACAGGCAAGTTACTCTAGCGGGCGCTGGGAGAGGGGGAGCTGGAGTAGCGGGTGTACCTGGGTAGGGCTATTGGGTCCCCCGGCCACCCCTCTTTCGGCACCCAGCACCCCAGGCAGTCGGGAGGCCCTGTTATACCAGTCACCACCACTAGAGGGCGTGCGATGCCGCCTGCAACAGCTCGGAGCTGGGAGCTGTCCGGAACTGGGAGGGGTCGCAGCAAAGCCACCAATGGAACATCCAGAGCCAGGGCCCTTTGGCGAACCCGTCTTGGGGCGTCAGCAACATGACCCCCCCCCCCACCCAGGATGAAGGTTCCCGCTACGGAAGAACTCCCAGGCCACACCCAGGCCCTTCATAAAAGGGAGATATTTGGGGTCCCGGGCTCTGCGACAGGCACCTTGGACTCCCCCTCACCCACTCCCCAGGTGTGTTTGGGGATCAGGATCTTCTCTGGGAAAGGGTCGGGGCTGCAAGATCGTCAGGGTCAGTGTTTCTCCTCCCCCATCCCCTCTGCTCCAACCCAGCCCTGGCCCTTGGGGGGGGGTCCGTCCTGAGTCCCTTCGGGGAATCTAAGGAACGCCCAGGACTTCTCTTTGGTACATTCTCACAATTTCACTCAGGTCTGGGGGTGCTGGAGTGACCCCTTCAGTCTCTAGAGTCCAGGTTGGGAGTCCCTTTCCTGGTCTGCTGGACTCCCCACAACCATGGCCGAGGACACTGGAGGGTGTGGGGGACGCGGGGGTGCTGATTAGCTGAGCCGGACTTAGTCCACACTGGAGTTTCCTGTTCTACACAGGAAACCAGAGCGCAGTCCTGGCCAGTTTTCTAGAGAACACAAAGTCCAGGACACTTAGTTCTTTCCCGGGAGCAAGCGCTAAAGACAAGCTTGTGTTCTGCCCACTGCAAAGAGGGTCTCTGTGCACGGTGACGAATGAACGAATGAATGAATGAATGAGCTCAAGACGGGAATCACCGACCATCTAAGGGTGCTGAGCCCTGACCCCATGCCCTATACCCTCCACCTTCTAGGGCCTGTCTGAGCCCCTCCCGCCTGAATGCCTTTAATCAGGCACTCCTAGGGAGGGAGCACCCCAGCCCGGCCATCCCAGAGGCACCCCCAGGCGGGAGTCCCTCTTGAGAACTCGGGGATGAGGGGGGTGATTTGATCTGTTTTGTTTGGGAGACACGCCCAGTGGTACTCAGGGCTCTGCGCTCACTCAGAGATCACTCCTGGTGGGCTCAGGAGATCCTATGAGGTGCCGGGGATCACACCAGGGTCGGCTGCATGCAAGGTGAGAGCCCTACCCACTGAACTACCTCTGCAGCCCCCTCAGGGTGGGGGTGGGGGGGAGTTGATGCTGGCACAACTCTGGTGCCAATTGCAAGCAAGTGCTTGAGGGACAGGAAAGGGTTGGTAGCTGGACGCGGAGCCTTTCTAGGACCTGGAGGGGACTGACCAGAGAGGACACGGGCCAACTGACCCTCTCCACCGCCTGCCCCAGGGTGCGTGTTCTACAGATCAGGCAACCAAGACCGGGAAGGAGAAGTGCGTGTCCGCCCGCTGCCAGCAGGGGGCGCTCCAGGCACCCAGCCTGGCCCCCGCGCCGCCCACGCAGCCCGCCCGCCCCATCCTGTCCACGGTGGCCTTGGCCTTTGGTTTGTACTTGTCAGACTGTCCACTCCCTGGCGCTGCCCTTTCCTGACTGTCCTCCCACCTGGGGGGCTCGCTTCCTGTGCCCCTGAACCTGAGCGACAGCTTCCCACAGCCTCTTGAAGTCCTAAAACTGGGTAGGCGGGGGAGGGGGAGGGATGCCCCCTCTTTGGGACTGAGTTTACTGAGACCCTAAAACTGAGTGTCCAGAAGCAGGTCTGCATGCAGGACGCCTCTCTGCGCCCCAGAGTCAAAGGGCAAGGATGGTCCGTCCTCAGTTTCCCCTGCCTCCAAAGCCCAGCCCATCCTTTGTTTGGGATGAGGTATCTGGGCCTTGGGGGTCCAGGCAGAGAGTTTATTGTTAACACTTGGCGCCCAGCACTACCCACTTCCCTGCCTGCGCCCCATAAAACCTCCCTTGTGACCGTGTGGACAGGATTGCTGCTTTGATGAAACGAGCCCTCCTATCTCATCTGCCGGCCGCTGGCCAACAATGCTCTTTCCTGATTGCTACTCTCTCCTCCCATAGTCTGTTAAATAGTAAGTGTGTGTGTGTGTGTGTGTGTGTGTGTGTGTGTGTGTGTGTGTGTGATGCCAGGGATCCAACCCAGGTCTCGTGCCAGCCAGGAGTGATCCCAGAGTGTAAAGCCAGGAGTAAGCCCTGAGCACTGCCAGGTGTGGCCCCCAAACAAAACCCCACAACAGCCCGTGCATCTGAGAGGGTGTGGCTGCCCTCTGGACTGGTCTGCTGGCCCTGCTGGGCTTAGCCTCGTGGTGCCTGGGAGCTGGGTTGAGGGGCACCTGTGGCCATTGGTGCATGGCTACGAGTGGGTTTGTCTCTGTGTGTGTTTATCCCAGGTTCCAGCAACCAACGTGGACACGTCCGAACCCAGAAGCCCCAAGAGAAAACACAACGTGGGCACAAGGGGCCCTGAGACCCCAGCTCAGGCCTCACTGCCCGCCGCTCACTAGCGGTCATGTAAGGAGGGGTGATGCGGGGGGCTTCAGTGACCTTCTCAGGGCTGTTAGGAGGGTCCTTCCCGCAGGCGTGGCTCGAATCAGTGTCCCCTCCTCTGGGTACGTGCCAGGCACTTGGGAAGCTTTGGCTGAGCGGCAGCCCTTGGACCTGGCATGTCATGGTACCCAGCAGCATGGTGGCACGAGGCCCAGGGCTCACCTGTTCCCCACGCCATCGTAAACCCAGGTGGTGGAGCCGATGCCCTGGTAGTCGGAGGCCCAGTAGTAGAGGCAGGAGTTGACGTGGAGACTGAAGAGCAGGTAGGTCGTGGTCCTGATGACCCTGGGGGGTGGGAGGGTACCACATGGTCACCGGGCACACCTCCCCCCACCTCCCAGACTGCCCCACTCGGCTGACCCGGGCCCACGGGCGCTCTGGGGGAGTGGCCTGAGCTCCCCGGGAGGCAACAGGAGGCATGGACCCCAGCAGAGGGGTGGGGGAGCAGGCCCCACCCAGGTGCAGCCCAGCCTTCTCGGGGCCTCCCCCCGCCCCCGTGTCCTGGAGACAGCAGCGGCCTGTCCTCAGACTCTCCCCCCCGCCCCCAGTTTGGGGCCAGGCCACTGGGGTCAGTTCCCTGGACAGACACAAAGGGAGGCCCAGTTTCCTGCGATGCAGTGAGCAGGAAGCGCCCAGCTCTAGGGACCTGCTCAGGATGGGAGGGAGGCGGCTGCTCCCAGCTCTCCAGAAACACCACAACCCTGGAGAGGAGCCAGGAAGAGGCAGGAGGAGGGGGGGCGGGGGAGACGCTTCCTGTGCCCAAGGCCTGCAGGCCGGGACGGGAAGGGGAAGCCGAGTGGGACAGAGAACAACCCCCCACTCCCCATTCCTGCACACGTGGGTGTGCGTGTCCTCGAGAGCAGGGGTGGGTGTGTATGTGTGTGCACACGTGTGGGGGTGTGCTGCATGTGTACCCACCTGGGCCCTGTGAATACGCATGTCTTCACTTAGGTGTGTGACAGTTTGTGTTCATTGTGCATATACACATGTGTGTGCCACACGGGTGTGCTGCACATATGCATGGGTGTATCTGTAGGACCATGCATGTGTGCATTGCGTGTGTATACACATGTGCCTGTATGAGTCTGCATGTATGCATGCAGCCGCACACACCTGGCAAGCATGCCTGGGTGAGTGTGTATGTACGCAAGTATGTACATGTGTGTATGTGTGTGCATGTGCACCATGTGTGTGCTTGTGTGGGTGTGTGTGTATCCACATGTGTGTGCATGCATGTGTACATGTGTGTATGTATGTCTGTGCATGTGTGTACATGTGTGTGCATGTGTGTGTGTGTGTACGTGTGTATACATGTGCATGTGTGTGTATGTGGGCTTGCACTGGGACTCACCTGTAGACGTAGGCTTTGCTGAGGATGGCTTCCAGACGGTTGTTAAACTCGAAGAAGGCCAAGTACTGGGAGGAACAGCAAGGTCAGGAAAAGTGCCATCCTCAGTGGCACCTGCCTGCCCCCCCACACCCACTCGCACTGCTTGAGAGCTGAGCCCATTTCCTGCCCTTGGGGGGAGGGGGCTGGAGAGTGACCTCAGACCCGAGGGCCTGAGTCCTTGGAGGAAGGGGCCAGAAACTCCTGGACACCTGGTGAGACCGAGACCCACCGTGCTAGGGAAAGTGCCGACAGAACCGTATTCTCATAGCAGCACTCATGGGCCTTGGGAGCCTGGCATGGAACTGGGTGGTAATATATATCTGAGGCTCATTCATTTCTAGTTTCGTTGTGGTGGGAGCACACTTGGCAGTGCTCAGGGCTTGCTCCTGGCTCTGTGCTTAGGGGTCACTCCTAAGGGGTCTTGAGGGGTCATATGGGGTACAGGGATCACACCTAGATTGGTGGCACACAAGGGAAGCTATTACCCACTGCACTATCGCTCCAGTCCCTAACTTCTTTTTTTTTCTTTTTGGGTCACACCCGGCAATGCTCAGGGGTTACTCCTGGTTCATGCACTCAGGAACTACTCCTGGCCATGCTCAGGGGACCATATAGGATGCTGGGGATCGAACCAGGGTCGGGCCGCGTGCAAGGCAAATGCCCTACCCGCTGTGCTATCACTCCAACCCGCCAGTCCCTAACTTCTAAAGAAGTTAATTTCATAAAGAAACATCATCCTGAGGGCCGAGCAAGGGTACACTGAGGAGGGTGTTGGCCTCGCATGTGGCCAACCCAGGTTTGATCCCCACCACCCCAGATGGTCCCACACGCCTGCCCTCAGGGATCCCTGAGCGCAGAGCCAGGAGTGAGCCTTGAGCACCCCCAGGTGTGGCTCCAAAAATAGACAAGCCAAAAACAAAACAAGAAGCAACACTCTTCACCCCATCTGCTTCTAGCCCTCAGGGACTTCTTTATAGGACAAATGCGTGTCATGGTCATGTCCCTTCACGGACATCTCTAGCAACGTGTCATCCACGCGGCCTTATTTGGGTCTGTGAGAGGGTGGCAGCTGTCCCCTTTGACAGAGCGGAAACTGGCACTCAGGAGAGTTACCTGCCCGCAGGGGGTCAGTGACACGCCTGGGATTCAGCCCAGCTGGAACTCCACCTGTGAGCCCATCCCTTACTCCACACAGTGGTTGCATCCCCAAGCGTAGCACCTGATGCTGGGAGCCGTGACTGACGCTCCCTAAGGGACACAGAAACGGCCATGCAGACACCTGTTCTCTTTTATTTTTTTGCTTTTTTGGGGGGGAGGGTCACACCCAGTGATGCTCAGGGGTTACTCCTGGCTCTGCACTCAGGAATGACTCCTGGAGGTGCTCAGGGGACTATATGGGATGCCGGGTATCGAACCTGGGTTGGAGCGTGCAAGGCAAATGCCCTACCTGTTGTTCTATCACTCTGGGCCCCTCTCATTTCTTTTGTTTGTTTTTGCCCTTGGGCCATAGCTGGTGGTGCTAGGGCTGGCGATCCTGAACGTGGCCCACACCCCCTCCCCCAGTGTCCCCAGCCGTGCTGAACCACAGATACCCACAAGCTCACACCTCTACGTCAGCCAAGACAATGCCTCTGGCCCCCGCCAGGTCAGACATGGGCTGGGGAGCCCAGATTTCCCCATTGGGCTCCAGAGCAACCCCCGCCCCCCCCAGGCCGGCGCCTGGGCCTCCAGACCTCCGTCCACTCTTCGCCTTCCTGGAAGGCGCAGGGGAGCTCAGAGGCCTGTCCCTTCTTGGGTCTTCCTCCTGGGGCCACCACGTTCTCACTGACTTCTCGCCCCTGCTTTCCTGCTTACTGAGGCTGTGCTTGGCCGCTCTCCTAAGCCCCCTCTTTGTCTTTCTGCGAAAGAGGTGCCCAATACCCTCAAGAAGAGAGAACTGGGCCTGGAGCGATAGCACAGCGGTAGTGTGTTTGCATGCGGCCGACTCGGGTTCGATTCCCAGCATCCCATATGGTCCCCTGAGTACCGCCAGGAGTAATCCCAAGTGCAGAGCCAGGAGTAACCTCTGTGCATTGCCGGGTGTGACCCAAAAAGAAAAAAAAAAAGAAGAAAGTCATGTGCTTGGTTGGCCCCAAGCTCCATCTGGGGGATCCCTAGTGATAGAACAAGTCGTCTGCCTGGACCACATCAGAGGCTTCCATCAGGGGCCTTTGTCACTGGGGTTCCTCAGCAGACACCAGCTGGCCCAGCAGTGACATTTCCTGACCCCTGTGACCTCAGGACAGCCACACACCTTCCCAGACTCAGTGTCCCCATCCTTGACAAGGTCCCCAGCATAGAGCAGACATCAGGCGCCTCTAGGAAGGGCTCACATCTGAGGTCTTAAATCCAAATGCAACTCTTTCCTTCCTGGGTGACCTCGGGCAAGTCCCAAGTCTGTGCCTCAACCTGCCTCTCTGTAAAATGGGGCCATACCTCTCGCCTCCCAGGATTGAGGAACAAGCAGTTTTTAAGGCCCACAGAAGGGGCGGGACCCCAGAATCGTACCTACCTTCAGACAGCGGGGCAGGCGGAGGAGGGGGTTCACCCCCACTTTCAGGTAGAGAAAGTCCAAAGGCAGAAGGCAGAGCACATCCATCTGAAAGTCAGAGCCGCCCCAGGGGCATGTAACTCAGACAGTTCCCAGGAGCTGGGGGTCTCCACCTTCATGCACAGGAGCTTGGGCCGCCCCCATTGAGAGCAGGAACCACACCACACAACCCCCAGGACTCCTAGCCTCCTCCCACCCCACCCTCCTGCTGAGAGCTGGGAAGGAGAGGGGCCCCCAGAACGCACCTTAAAGCGCCGGGATTTCAGGTAATTGTTCCGCATTTCTTTTTTGTCCGTCTGGAAGAGAAGTGGAGTGACCAGATGAGCACTTAATACCGGGGCACCAGCGATGGGGGTCCACACGGAGGCCACTGCCCTACACCACAAGGCCCCCAGAAAGCTGGGGTCTGCAGGTGGGGAGGTGGAACCCCTGTGGGGGGAGCTGGTCCGGGCCCAGCTAGATGCCCACCTGCACCCACTGCAGGGCTGGTGCTCTCCTTGCACCCTCTGTGCCTCTTGGCCCTGGGACAACGTCGGCATGGCCAGGAAAGAGGCTGCCCGAGAGGTTTGTTTTCCTCAGTGCTGTTTTAGAGGGGGCACCTTGACTTGTCTGCATGAGGGGGAGTAGCAATGCACTGTCCACTGTAGCACTGTTCTCCTGTTGTTCATCGATTTGCTCGAGCAGGCACCAGTAATGTCTCCATTGTGAGACTTGTTACTGTGTTTGGCATATCGGATATGCCACGGGGAGCTTGCCAGGCTTTGCCGTGTGGGCAGGATACTCTCGGTAGCTTGCCACGCTCTCTGAGAGGGACTGAGGAATCGAACCCGGGTCAGTCACAGCGTGCAAGGCAAACGCCCTACCTGCTGTGCTATCAATCCAGCCCTGCGAGGGGGAGTAGGCACTGGAATTTGGGGATGTGACTCACAGATGGGCTCCCTGCTCCTGCCTCCATTCTCCGCCCCCTCCCCCAACCCCACACGATAGCATAGTGGGGAGGGTGCTTGCCTTGCCCATGGGAGAACTGGTTTGGTCCCTGACACCCCATATGGTCTGTAGAGCACCACTCGGGAGGATTCCTGAGTGCAGAGCCAGGAATAAGTCCTGAGCACTGATGGGTGTGGGCCCCTCACCTCCCCCCCAAAGAAAGGGGGGATCCACAACAGAGCACAGGCTCTGGAGCTGGGCCAAGCTGCTCGTTCATTGCAGACCCCCAGGAATGCTCAGCTGTCAGCAGTTCCCAGGCCAAGTCCTCAGCCGCGCAATCCACCCACCCAGCAAGGCGCCACCATGGGAACAATCACTCTCCCCATTTACAGATGAGGAAACTGAGGCTCAAAGAGGCGGCCAAGTGGGTTGCAGAGCTGCTGAGATCTGAACCAGGTCCACTGGCATTGAGGGTCCTTCCCTGCCTCTAATTCCATCAGGGTCTGGGAGCTGTTTCACTCCGTGAGTGACAGACGTTTTTTTGTGGTGCCAGAATTCAGATCTAGGGCTTCATGCTCGCAGGGTCAGTGCTCTGCCACCGAGCCGCATGCCAGCCGGGTTTCCCGTTGCAATTAAGTTCCCTTGACCTATAACGGCTATACCATGGGATAGAAATCCTGGAGGGGACTGGTTTAGTTTTGATTTTTGCACCCCACTGGGGGTCCCCACTGGTATGCTCTCAGGGTCTGCCCTAGAGGGTCTAACGCAGGTCTGCAAGGCGAGCTCTCTGATCGCTGTCCCCTCTCTCTGGAGATCTGAGTCTGGGAGTACAGTGCCAGACACGGGAGTGGTCTGAAGTGGGGGGACTTGGCGCCATCGACTCCCCCGGGAGAGGAGGCACCTGTGGCCGGACAGATGCGGCAGATGTGCCTGAGACTCCCACTTCACTTCCCTTGTCCACTGCAGCCCGGGGGACAGGCCCCCGGAGACGCTGGCTACAGGTCTGTCCCCAGCCGCCCTGTCCCATTCTCCACGCCCCACGTCTGCCAGGACTCACAATGATGTCCCCCCCTCTGACAAACTGCAGGCGCAGCTGGAAGACGGTGATGTCCAGGAGGTAGATGAGGTCACACAGGTAATCCATCATCATCCACAGATGGATGTTGTCCGGCCTCTGGAAGGGGAAGGCCCAGCGCACGGGGATCAGCCAGAGGTTCCAGTTCCAGGCCAGCACCACGAAGAACAGCCACAGGATGTACATCAGGTCTGCGGGCGGGACACAGGCTTTAGCCAGAGCACCCTCCACCTCCCAGACACTCCCCACCAGGGTACAGGGGGCTGGGGATGGGCTCGCTCCCCCCCCACACAGCTGTCACTGGGGTAGGACCCAGCCTGCTTTGATTTAGAAACACAGTGCTGTGTTTATCACCCTGAGGAACCAGGGTTGTTTGAGGAGGGGAAGGGAAATAGCAGACAAGGAACCATGCTTTTGCTCCTGTGCTTGTGGATTTTTTGAAAATGTCTTTCTTGCCTTAGTCAGCAGTGTGTAGAAGATGGAGAGGTAGATGGATGGGAGGTGATAGGAAGTTGGTTGGATGGATGGTCCGATTAATGGATGCATGGAGAGATGGATGGAAGGGAAGAGTGGATGGATGAATGGATGGAAGGATGGATGGATGGGAGGATGGATAGAAGGATGGATGGATGGAATAATGAATGGATAGAAAGATGAATGGTGGAAGGATGGATGGATGTGTAAAGAGTGAATGGAGGGATGGATGTAAGGATGCGTGAATGAGTGAATGGAAAGGTGGATGGGAGGATTGATGGATGGAAGGAATAATGGATGGATAGAAAAATGAATGGTGGAAGGATGGATGGATGTGTGAAGAGTGAATGGAGGGATAGATGGAAGGATGGATGGATGGAAGGATGGATGAATGCATGAATGAGTGAATGGAAGGATAGACAGAAGGATGGATGGAAGGATGGATGGATGAATAGATTATGTGTCCCTTTCCAGGGATATTAAAATATATTTTGTTTTGGAGTCACATCTGGCCTTGCTCAGAGACTGCTCTTGGCTTAGGGCTTCTGGCAATGCTCAGGGGACCATGGCGTGTCAGGGATTAAATCCAGGCTGTCTACATGTCTAGACTTTGAGCACTCTCTCTCTTCATCTCTCTGTCTCTTTCTCTCTCTGTCTCTCACTCTGTCTGCCTCTCTCTCCGTCTCTCTGTCTTTTTCTCTCTGTCTCTCACTCTGTCTCTCTCCTTCTCTGTCTCTCTCCCTCTCTCCTCTCTCCCTCTCTCCTCTCTCTCTCTCTCTCCAGTCCAGCTCCTGAATTTACTTCTGCGAAACTCACCTAGGACATCCTTGACCTCCCTTGCCTCTTGTGCTCTCTCCTTCCATCCCCTGCCCCCCTCCCACGCCCACTCTCCTGGCCCCTCACTACAAAGCGCAACACCCATGCCCACCGGACTTACTGGTCAGTGGATCGATGCTCTGGGGAAACTGGTACTTCTTCCAGGGCCGGCGCTTGAACTTGCAGCACAGCATGTTGCAGTAGTGCTCCTCCTCCAGCTGCTCCGGCTCTGCCGGCTTCTCCTCCGGGGCTGGCTCGGAGGGCTTCTTGGCGGGGGCTGCGGGTGACACAGGACACTCTCCAGCCCAGCCCTGAGGCTTGGGCAGCAGGTGGAGGATGCAGAGAGAAGCTCACAACCGTGGGCTCTGATGCTCGCTGCCCGGCCACGGCCAGCAACGTGTGCAGAGGTCAGGACCCAACCCCACAACTCCTGAGCACCCGGAAACTCTTCCGGCTTCCAAAGTCAGGAGCTCCCCAAAACAAAGTGTTTCTGGACTTGCTGAAGTTTGGCGGGTGGGTCTGCTTGCGTGGTTTATTTGGTTCCCTCTAGAGGGCTGGAAGATTTCCTTTTTCTTTTCTTTTTTTTCTTTTTTGTGTTGTTTTGGGGCCACACTTGGCAATGCTCAGGGGTCACTCCTAGCTCTGCACTCAGGAACCAATCCTAGCAGTGCTCAGGGGACCATATGGGATGCTGGGAATCGAACCCAGGTTGGCCACTTGCAGGACAAGTGCCCTCTGCCCTGTACTATTATTGTTCTGGCTCTGAACTGGAGCATTTTTTTTTTTATCCAGGATTTCTGCCACCCAGCTGAAAAGTCATGAGAGCTCTAGGGTTCTCAGAGCAGAAATCTCAGCCACTTCCACTCAGAAGAGGAGCCGGCCCAGTCTCAACCTTCTCGTGTGCTCCGCAGTTTCCTCGGCTTCCCATCCAACTTTAGGGCTATGCCATCGGGCTTTCTAGGTCTTTCCTTGGCACCAGGCGACACAGTGGACCTCTGGGCACCTTCTCAATCAGAGAGGGGCTTTTTCACTTCCTCCCAGCAGGAGAGAAGCAGAGAACGTTGAGATAAGAGTCTCGTAACTAAGTCCTCCAGAAAAATAAGATTCTGGTTCCAGAGTGGGTTATGAACAGGACCTGAGTGTCCACTTAGGGACACATCTCCAGGGTGCACCCTGAACTGGTAGAGGGAAAGAGATGGAAGGTCCACGAAGCTCTGGCCCAGGGAAGGGGATGCAGACCACAGCTGCTGTTGGCCAGAACCCTGACCTTCCCCTGGGTACATAGCAAAGCCTGCACCCACAGGACCCAACTCTTGTGCACCCCAACCAATTTATTTGTTACCACAAGAAGTGACGGGGGCTGGCCGGACCAGCCCAGCTCTGGACTCACAGGGTTTGGGGCTCTCCTCGTCAGAGGTGACGTCCGGGTCAATGAGCTTCTCCTTCACCTTCTCCGTCCTCTCTTTGAAGAGTTTCACCAGCTCCTGCAGCCGGTCGTTGATGACGGCGCTGTTCTGGCTGGCCGTGGAGGCTGCACGGTCCTGGCCACTGGTGGAACAATACCCCTAGTGAGCACGTCGGATGCGAGGGACCCCTGGGTACCCAGGGAAGTGTGTGGGCCTCACCACCAAGCCTGAGGGAGGAAGGCCCAGCCAGCCTCCCTTCCGATGTCAGAAACCTCAGACCCTCTCTCTCTTTTTCTTTCTTTCTTTCTTTCTTTCTTTTTTTTTCCAGGTAGTCCTGTTACTTTATTTATTTTTGCTATTTTTAGGTCACACCAGCTGATGCTTAGGGGTTACTCCTGGGTCTGCACTCAGGAATTACTCCTGGTGGTGCTGCTCGGGGGACCATATGGGATGCTGGGGATTGAATCTGGGTCAGCTGAGTGCAAAGCAAACGCCCTACCCGCTGTGCTATTGCTCCAGCCCCTCAAGCCCTCTTTAACTTCTCCAGGGGGCTGTTGAGAGTTAGGGCTGACCCTGCCTTCAGAAATCAGGCCACAGGGGGCGCTGGAATGATAGCACAGCGGGTAGGGCGTTCCCCTTGCACGCGGCTGACCCAGGTTCGATCCCCGGCATCCCATATGGTCCCCTGAGTGTAGAGCCAGGAATAACCCCTGCGCATCACCAAGTGTGACCCAAAAAGACAGAAGAGAAAGAAAGAAAGAAAGAAAGAAAGAAAGAAAGAAAGAAAGAAAGAAAGAAAGCAAGCAAGCAAGCAGGCCATATCAGCACCCAGGGGCCAGGTCTGGAAAGGTTTTAATTCCCCTTGAAATTCAGGAAGGAAACTCAGGATTGTTTGATCCAACTGGAGGTCCCCAGGAGAGGATGAGCTCAGAAGAGAAGCCAGAGTGAGGTGGGCTAGATGTAAGCTTATATCTTAGTAGAAATGAGAAATTCCTGGAAGGAGAGAGACCCCAGGGCAGGTGGAGGGAAGGGGGGTTGATGACAGGGGCATGGTGGCACCGAGGTGCCGTATATTCATATATCTGGACCACAGAGATGACAACCCCGCCGTGGACCCAAAGTACCATCATCATCATCGGGGCTGGAGCGATAGCACAGTGGGTAGGGCGTTTGCCTTGCACGCGGTCTACCCGGGTTCGATTCCCAGCATCCCATATGGTACCCCGAGCACCGCCAGGAGTAATTCCTGAGTGCGTGAGCCAGGAGTAACCCCTGTGCATCGCTGGGTGTGACTCCCCCCACACAAAAAAAAAAGACCATCATCAAACTGCCAAGTGACCTGTCCCGGAGGCAGACGAGGGTGGCAGGGGGCCTGGGGACATGGTGGAGGGAAGTTGACGCTGGTGGTGGGGATTGGCATATGCCTGAAACTCTATTATAACAAATGCCTTTGTAAACTCAGTGCTTAAATTAAAAAACAAATAAAAGGAAATAACCAGTAGGAAAGCTCAGAGGCTCCCACCCCACCCTGCTGGACCCACGCTTTATCTTCAGGAACCACCCCTGTGGGCTCAGGGGGTGTTCCGCAGACAGAGAAGGCCGGAAGCTGCCTGCTGCCCCCCGGGCGGCATGGAGTGAGGGTCCTGGGCCCCCCAGAGGCCTCCTGGCAATCATGTCTCCAAGTCAAACTGGGGTTTGCAGATCTGGCTTCCGAGGCCCCGGAGCGGCCGCCAGGGGCTCTCTCTGCACTCGGAGGTGGTAGAACCCTGGCATGTGGGGTGGCGAGCAGGGATGTGTCCCCACAGGGCTCCCTCCAGGCTGGGGCCCCACTCCCAGGTGTGGGGGCGCACTGGCCCCAGATGTGTCTTTCTGGTTTGCGTCAGAGGGTTCAGGGGAGACATATAGGTGGCAGAATCACTGCAGCTGGTCCCTATGGGATGGCAGGAAGCAAGTCTCCTGTGCCCTGAGCTGACACCACGCAGGTGTCACTGCATCTTGGGGCCTGTGTCCCGTGGTTTAGCCTCCGAGCACGGGCACCTCTGAGGTACCTCAAGAGGAGTTGGCATCCTGGCACCTGATTTTTGTCTTGTTTTCCTTTCTTTTTTCTTTTTTTTTTGCTTTTTGGGTCACACCCAGCAATGCAGGGGTTCCTCCTGGCTCTGCCTGCACTCAGGAATTACTCCTGATGGTGCTTGGGTGACCATATGGGATGCCAGAGATTGAACCTGGGTCGGCCGCACATAAGTCAACACCCTATCCGCTGTGCTATTGCTTCGTACCCTTTTGTTTTCTTTTCCTTCCTTCCTTCCTTCCTTCCTTCCTTCCTTCCTTCCTCCCTCCCTCCCTCCCTTCCTTCCTTTTATCTTCCTCCCCACTTCCTTCCTCCCCACCTTCCTTCCTCTTTCCCTCCTTCCCTCCTTCCCTCCCTCCCTCCCTCCCTCCCTCCC
>JAOXYA010000015.1:23287711-23299452 GCA_028565675.1 Sorex palustris
TGGGTTTTGAGATTTGTTTCTGAGTCTCTGGGATCATGGCCGTTAAGCAGCTTGATCAGGAGCCAGAGAGGCCATTCATGGGCGACGACTTGGGGTCTCGTTGGGTTGGGGAGAAAAGGGCCAGCTCCATCCCTATCCAGTGAGGCCCCAAGTGTCTTGTCACTGAGGGCCCAAACCTGACTGTCTAATGGCCTCTGGAGGATGGCAGCCACCGAGCTGCCTAGGGGGAGCAGGCGGAGGGACAGCACCCTTTTCTTTCTGGGGTTCCAGCCCCTCTTTTGAAAAAAAAGAAAAAAAGAAAACTTTGTGCCACATCATTGGTGCTGGGAGAAACTCCTGCCTGTGCCCAGGGTTGTAGCCAGTGGTGCTCAGGGCACTGTGCTGTGCTGGTGATGGAACCCAGACCTCCCCCATGGCACACTCACTCTTCTGGAGTGAGGCGGCAGCCAGGAGAGGCCTGAGCTGACTGCGCCACCACCTCCCCAGGGAACAGCCTCTTCCTGGTGGCCGTGCACGAGCTGGGCCATGCGCTGGGGCTGGAACACTCTAGCAACCCCAGTGCCATCATGGCACCCTTCTACCAGTGGATGGACACCGACAGCTTCCAGCTGCCTGAGGACGACCTGCGGGGCATCCAGCAGCTCTACGGTGAGGGGCGCAGGGACGTTGGGTGCCACAGTGGGGCCCAGAGGGCCAGGGTCATCTCCCCTAGCATAACTGACCACCCCCCACTCACCTGTAGAGACATTCTCTCACTGGTCCCCACTTCCACCTCGGCCGCCCTGATAGGCTCCTTAGACCTGGGGTTCCTGGGGCCCCAGACCCCGTTCCTCTCAGTCTGCCGTGTTGCAGAGTGCTGCTGGCTTGTCACATCCTGGGGCTTTGAAGCAGGTGGAGCCGCTCCCTTGGTATCTCCCTCCCCAGGCCCCACCTGAGAAACCCTCTGGGTGAGGCCTCCTGAGGGCCGTTAGGTGGGTCAGGGCCTGTTCTGGCTCTTTACGGAGTCTCCCACGGGACGCCCAGGAGCCAGGTGAGTGGGTCCCCGCAGGGACCTCTGCCTGTGTCCACTGCTTCTTGGTGGCTATTGAGAACAGCAGCCAGAAGAGATGTCCCTGGAGCATGTGGAAGCAGGGGTGGCCTGGGCACAGCACCCCAGCCCCGGTGTGGGAAGTGGAGAAGGGGGTCCTGAGGGTGGTGGGTGTGGGCAAGGGTCCACTGTGGGAGGAGTTTTCACAGCTGGGCACCCTGCCCATCCAGACTGGGGTGCCGGGACAACCTGGCATTCTAGCTCGATTCTGGGGCTCTCCCTCATTACCCTCTCTTTACCCCTGTTCTGCAGGCACCCCAGATGGTCGACCACAGCCCACCCGGCCTCTCCCCACGGTAACAGCCAGGCGGCCAGGACGACCAGACCATCGGCCTCCCAGGCCCCCGCAGTCGCGACCCCCCAAGCCAGGACCCCCAGCTCAACCTCGTGCCACTGACCGCCCCGACCAGTATGGCCCCAACATCTGTGATGGGAACTTCGACACAGTGGCGGTGCTTAGAGGGGAGATGTTTGTGTTCAAGGTCAGCCTGCCCTGCCTGTGGCCCCGCCCATGCCCCCCGCTCCACTTCCAGCCATTGGCTCCGCCCAGACCCTGTTCCAGCCCCGCCTTTACATCTCAGGCCCCGCCTCTGCCTTTGACCCCGCCAAGGCCCCTCTCCCTCTCTGGCCCCACCCACTCCCTGCCTTCCTGGCACTGGCCCCGCCCCTGGCCACACCTCCCCCACCTGCACCCCATCCTAGCAGCTCCTGCCCAAGCAGAAGGAGCCAGTTCCTGGGCGAGGGTAGGACCCAGGCTCCCACAGTTAATGTAGGGGTCTCCCACTGCCAGCGTGCTCCCCCTTCTGCCGCCCCGGCTTTCTCAGCCACCCTCCTCCCTCAGTGACCTCCACAGCCCCCTAAGCTGAGCTGGGAAGGAGGGGAGCCGGTAGCTCCCAGGATTGGGCGGTGCAGTGAGCCCACTTCACTCCCTCCCCAGGGCCGCTGGTTCTGGCGCGTCCGGCACAACCGGGTCCTGGACAACTACCCCATGCCCATTGGGCACTTCTGGCGTGGGCTGCCCAGTGACATCAGCGCCGCCTATGAGCGCCAGGACGGGCGCTTCGTCTTCTTCAAAGGTGAGTCTTCTCCTGTTATCATATCTGATGTCGGACTCCGCTGGGCTCAGGAGGGGAGTCCAGGCTGCAGATCAGGACCTGACGTCCACTAGGGGCTCCTCTGAGGGGTGGGGGTGAGGCACCCAGCACAAGTGGGGGGGTGGATAGACAGACCCTGAGCCTGCCTAAGTGAGGGCAAGCGTGCACTCTATTCTTGTCCTCCTCGCCTCCCCCACACCCACCCCTCTCTGCCCTGGTCAGGCAGGATTTCTAGGGTCTGTCTGCAGAGACTGCAGCCTCCGTGGGCGGCTTTTCAAGGCTGTGTCCTAGCCCCACCAACCTCAATGAAGTGAGGAGTGCTGGGCCATGCGCTGGGGTACCCTAGGTTGCAGCCCCTACACCCAGACACCCACTCTCCCTCTATCCAAGAACCCTGGGGTGAGGGGTTCACGTGTGAAGTGTGAGGAATGTGGGGTCATTGGTTCTGGTACCTGGGAAAGTCGAGTGTGCCCGACATGGGGGTGAGTGAGGTTGTGTGTGGCTGTGAGTCTGTGGGTGTCAGTCAGTGGATTTCTGCCTGTGGGTCAGGGTGTGTGTATGTGTATATGGGTGGAATGTTTATATATGGGGGTGTGGGTGTGTGGGGGATGTGTGTATCTGTATTTGTGGGTGTTTATGTGTGGACATGGGTGTGTGTGTATATGGGTGGAATGTTTGTATATGGGTGTGTGTATGGGTATGTGTATATAGGTGTGTGTATGTGTGTGTATGGGTGGAAAGATGTGTGTGTCTACATTATAGGGGTGTTTATGTGTGTACATGGGTATGTTTGTATATGTGTGTGTATAGGTATACATGTATAGGTGTGTGTGTGTGTGTCTGTGTCTGTATGTGTGTATGTGGGTGGAATGTTTGTATATGGGTATGTGTATGGGTGTATGTGTATAGGTGTGTGTGTATGTATGTGTCTGTGTGTATGTGGGTGGAATGTTTGTATATGGGTGTGTGTATGGGTGCATGTTGGTGTGTGTGGGTTGTGTGGGTGTTTTGTATGTACAATGTGTGTGTATTAGTGTGGAACGGTGTGTGTGTGTCTATATTGGTGTTTATATGTGTCCATGGGTTTATGTACAGGTGTGTATAGATGAGGGGTGTGTGTGTATGGGTGTGTGTGTGTGTGTGTGTGTGTCTGTGTTCAGTGTGACGGTGCACTCTGCCCTCCTTCAGCGCCCCTCTGCCCCTTCCCACAGGTGATCGCTACTGGCTCTTCCGGGAAGCAAACCTGGAGCCAGGTTACCCCCAGCCTCTGACCAGCTACGGTCTGGGCATCCCCTACGACCGCATCGACACGGCCATCTGGTGGGAGCCCACGGGCCACACCTTCTTCTTCCAGCAGGACAGGTGAGTGCCACTTCCTACGTGCTCACCCCTGCAGCTGCGGGGTGAAGCGCTCCAGCTCCCGCTTCCCACAGGTACTGGCGCTTCAATGAGGAGACGCAGCGTGGGGACCCCGGCTACCCCAAGCCCATCAGCATCTGGCAGGGCATCCCCGTCTCCCCCAAAGGGGCCTTCCTGAGCAACGACGCAGGTACCCAGCACCCCCGCCCTGGCTGTCCAACGCTCACTACCCCCGGGAACTGGTACTGTGAGGGCTTAGACAGAGGACACCGGTCAGACCTGAAGTCCCTGGCATCCTCCCCGAGCCCCTTGGAGCAGCCGGACATGAACCTGAACCAGAGAGCTGGAGCCCGTGCCCAGATCCCACCCAGGCCTGCCCGTGCCCATCACACTTGCTTGTGGCTCTCTCCTGCAGCTTGAGGGGTGGCGGGGTGCAGCCCCTCCTAGAGCAGCCGGGCTCTGTCAGTATCACCCAGCCATGGAGAAACCCCCTCCCCAGAACAGCGGGGGGGGGGACAGGTGAGTCCAGAACCGCCACTAGTGCCGGCCCTCCCTCCCCCCAACCCGCTCTGCTCAGCAGAGCCCAGGCGGTCCCCAGGCCTGTAGGGCTGATGGGCCATGGCGGGTGGCAGGAGGCGGGGTCCAGCTTAGCCCAGGTCTCCACTGCACTGTCAGGTGGGTGAGGCCGGTAGTGCCTCCAGCTGCTGCCCCTCCCTAGTCGAGGCTGGTGGTCAGCCCTGGGTGCTGGACCCGCACCCGGGGTCCTTTATATCCTGGAGGGTGCAGAGCCGGGAAACAGGAAATTCATCCAGGGCACAGGAGGTGTTGGAAAGTGGGTCTGCTCAGCAGAGTGGGGGAATCCCTGCGCCCTGACCCCTCTCCGGCCTGCGTGTCCCCCCCTGCCTACAGCCTACACCTACTTCTACAAGGGCACCAAGTACTGGAAGTTCGACAACGAGCGCCTGCGGATAGAGCCCGGCTACCCCAAGTCCATCCTGCGGGACTTCATGGGCTGCCAAGAGCACGGGGAGCCGGGATCCCGCTGGCCCGACGTGGCCCGGCCGCCCTTCAACCCCGACGTGGGTGCCGAGCCCGGGGCGGGCCGGGAGGAGGAGGAGGCAGAGGAGGAAGAGGAGGAGGAGGACAGCGCCCGGCCCCGGGGACCCGACGCTGGGGCCGGGGACGACGGCAGCCGCGTAGTGGTGCAGATGGAGGAGGTGACGCGGACGGTGAACATGGTGCTGGTGCTGGTGCCGCCGCTGCTGCTGCTGCTGTGCGTGCTGGGTCTCACCTACGCGCTCGTGCAGCTGCAGCGCAAGGGCGCCCCGCGCATGCTCCTCTACTGCAAGCGCTCGCTGCAGGAGTGGGTCTGAGCCCGGGCACGGTGCTAGGGGCGTCCGGGCCACGCCCGCTCCTGGGCGTGGTGCTGCGGAGAGGGGGTACCCCGGCGTCTGCTGCTGCTGGGGCCCCCGCTACTCTGAGAACTGCCCAGCGCGGAGCGAGCACGTGGCTGGTGGGTGGAGCTTCAGCCGCCCCCCACCCCCGCCCTCCGCCCCACCGGCGTGCCCCCTTTTTTATTTATGCCCGGATTACTCTTCCTTGGTGGGCACCTAGCTCACTAACTGCATTTGTTTCCCCCCTGCAGCAGCCCAGAGCAGGGAGGGGGCTCGGGCTTTGTAATTGGCGGGCTGGGGGGTCACAGCCCTGCAGGGGCAAAGTGGGCCCCCCCTTTCCCATGGGGTGGTTGGGGTTCCGCCCATCCCACCCTCTGTGGCCGGAAGCTTCTGGCTGTGGGAACTGCTGGGCCCCAAGGGGGGGTCCGCAGCCCCCAGTCTCTGCCTTAGGAAGCAGTAGGGTCTTTCCTCCTGCCCCAAGCCCGCCCCAGTGGGAGGTGACCGTGATGCCGAGTGTCCCCGTGAGGTTGGCCTCCTTCCCGGCCCACCGCTGACCACACCAGTTCACTCAGCTGCTGCTGTCCCAGGGCCCACGCCGCCCTGGGCTTGCCGAGGGGCCAGCAGCCCCCAGCCCCCATGTCCCGTTTCCGCCACCTCTCCCCCGATCCCGGAGCCCACACCCCCTTCCCTTTGGAGAAGGGGCCCTGGGCCTGCCTTACCAAGGACCAAAGGGGTCTGCCAAGGCCCCTCCCTGTCGGGGAGCCCTGGGCCACCCCCAGCTACTTCCCAGCCCCTCTCCACCCACCCCTCTCTCTCCGTTGCCACACCTGCCCTCCCCCTGCCTCCCTTTTGCCCCCTGGTACCCATGCCACTGTCCTCAGGGGTCTCAGGAACCCCCCACCCCGGTGTACCAGTGCCCCCGCCGCCCTCCAGGAGGAGGGACTGCTAAATCCGGGGTTGCCTGCTTGCAGCCCCTGTGCTGGAAGATGGGGACAGGTCAGCTGCCCAGTTCCATGCTGCCTGCTGTGTGCTGGTGACCCCAGAGCCCGCTGGCCTGGAGATGCTCCCCACCCCCCAGCCCAGAGAGAATGGGGGTGCGGCTGCCGTGGGGACGGGGAATGGTACCATCCTTGGGCCTCGCCCTGCCCCCGGAACTCCCTTGCCCTCCGAGCCGGGGGCACCCAGGTCCCCCACATAGGTCTCGCCTGTAAATAACCTGCGCTGATTAAACTGGTGGCTGGCGTGGCCTCCTTTGTCAGAGGCCTGGCGCTGTGGGAGCTGTGGTCTGGGGGGTGGGGGCCCCTTCCTTCCCCAGGGCCTGTGGATGGGACACCCTGGGCAGGCTGAGCTGGGAAGAGGGGGTGGGGCGGTTCACTCAGGGGGAGAGAGGACCAGGCGGGGAGCAGGGGAGCAGTCCAGGCCCCGTCTTCCGGGGTTCCCCAGGGGAGAAGAGGCGGGGCAGAGCCTCCCCCCCCCCCCCCGCCCCAGGCCTGCTTCTGCTGTAGTTTCCCTCCGCAGACAGCATACAGCCTGCCCGCCCCACCCCCCCAATCCCTGCCCCCTCCTTTCTGAAGCAGGAAACCTGGACAGGCTCAGGGGCCTCTGCCCTGGGGTGGGGCAAGCCTGGGACCCCACATTCGTGCTCCAGGCGGAGTCTCGGGGTCTGACTGGCTGTCAGGAGTGTGTTCAGCTGCGAGGGTCCCACCACCAGCCGGCCCCCAGCGGGTCAGGCCCCCCCGCAGGGCCACGGGCAGGGTCCTTCCACCCGCCCCTGCAGCTGTGCGCCCCCTCCTAGCCCCCCTGGATCCCACCCTTTCCTCTCTTTGTGTTGAAAGCTGGCGGAGCAGAGTAGGAAACACAGGCCCTCGGGAAGCCTGAAGGCCTCTCAGGCAGTCGAGGAAACGGCCTGCGGGCGTCCCCCCCAGCAACACACAGGCCTTGGCAGCCCACATGGGGGCGGGGGCCAGGCAGGCGCCCTCTT
Source organism: Sorex palustris (assembly GCA_028565675.1). Taxonomy (NCBI): domain Eukaryota; kingdom Metazoa; phylum Chordata; class Mammalia; order Eulipotyphla; family Soricidae; genus Sorex; species Sorex palustris. The sequence continues at coordinate 23,294,627 of JAOXYA010000015.1, forward strand.
GCCCACTTTCCTGTGTGGACTCCTGGCGCCTCACACCCCCACCTTTCACCCTGAGCCCCCCACGGAAGTCGGTGTGAGGTGGGCCGCTGCGTGCGGGTCCGGGAGGGAGCTGGCCAAGCGGAGGGCAGGCTTCAAGGAGCCGACAACCCCCAAGTCTGGCCAGTCTCAGGGTGGCCCACCTCAGAGCTCTGCTGAGCCCGCCAAGGGGACCCAGGCGAGTGAGGGGTGGGCGGAACACCCCTCACCCCACCTCCTCCGCACATCAAACAAGAACCCGCATATTTATTTCATTTTGTTTGTTTTGTGTGTGGGGGGTGGGGGGAAGGGGTCACTGTAGGGGGGATGCTCTCTGCTCATTGCTCTCTCAGGGGTCTCCTGTCAGTGCTCAGGGGACCATGTGGTGACAGGGATGGAACCTGGGGTTCTCCCAGGTGTGCTGAGCGCCTCCCAACCCCACCCCGGGCCTGATTCGGGAAGTTGTTTTCTGTGCGATTCTGACCTCAGCTCACCCTGGGTCCCTTTCCCTCTGGCTAATTCCCAAGTGCCACAATTCAGACATCTCAGACAAAGAAGAAAAGTGTCACCTCAGTTCTCCCAGCCCGGTCCCCCCCCCACCCCGCGTGCCTTTTGTTTTCACTTCTGGGGCTGCAGAGTTCCTAGATCTCAAACATTGAGGGGCTCAGGCCCACAGTCAGCCTGGGTTTGATCCCCAACACCCCCATACGATCCCCTGAGCTCAGCCAGGAGTGATTTATTTATTTATTTTTCTTTTTGGGTCACATCCAGCAATGCACAGGGGTTACTCCTGGCTCTGCACTCAGGAGTTACTCCTGGCGGTGCTCGGGGGACCATTTGGGATGCTGGGAATTGAACCTGGGTTGGCCACATGCAAGGCAAAAGCCCTACCCGCTGTGCTATCGCTCCAGCTCTATCCAGAAGTGATTTCTGAGTGCAGAGGCAGGTGTTCCCCCCCCCCAAACAAAAAAGTGTGAAGCACTCCTGCCTCACCACTGTGAACTCTTGAGCTGGTGAGGGCGTGACCCTACCTACCTCTCAGGCTGCAGGGAGAATGAATGGCCGGGGGGCAGGTAGCTGGCACTTGGTAGTACCCTGTGTGCCAGCATGCTCTCTGGCTCACGGGTCCCCACTCCTCAGGAGAGATGTGCGGTCCAGGCCCATCTGCTGCCTGTACGGATGCTGGGCACTGCACCCAGACAGCCTGACGACGTCCATAGCCAGGCGCACCCACCCTGGGGCTGCTGGAGAATCAGGATGGGTGGGGGCCCCATGCATCCCTCTCCCACCCCCCGCCCCGCACACACACATTCTCCGCAGGGGAGACCCCAGGGTCACCAACAGAGCCTCCTTTCAGGCTGGGGCGGGGGGAGCAGCCGCCTCCTCCCCCTCGGTCAAACTTGGCAGAAAAGCCTTTTTGTTGTGGTGCACACAGAGACCATTCTGCGGGGCTCGCAGGGAGGAATGGCCGGCTTCCTGTCCACCCACAGCCTCCCGGGCCTCCGTGCCCTCCACCCTCTGGTCTCTCTGCCGGGCGGTGTCCCCCACCCCATGAAGCCAGACCGGGCGGTGGGGGTGGCCTCAGTCCCTCCGGTTATCCTGGGGGGATTGTAGGCCTGTGGGCATTCTCAGGGTGCCGCTGGGTGACCCCTGTCCACTGCGTGACCCACAATGCCTTGATTCCGTTGCTGGCGCTTGCCTCACCCCTTCGCTCAGGCTGTTCCCACGTCCTGGAAAAACCCTTCCCTGCCCGATTCATTCGGCCTGAGCCACATGGCCTTGGCAGCGTGCACTCACACCCCCTGCTCGCAGCCACTGTCTTCTTCGTTGCTCACCCAGCACCTGTGCCCTGGCTGGGCTCCCCTCACCGCCGAATGTAGCCTCTCGAGCCTCACCCACATGCCGACGGAGATGACATCGCTCAGGCTGTGTGTCCTTGGGCAAGTCCCTTGGTCTCTCTGAGTCCAGATTCCCCTTCTGTAGAATGGGGCGGGTTCCATGCCTGTTTGGGGCCACAGTGAAGCCCAACAGTGATGGCAGCACTTGACCCAATGGGAGATTCGATTCTATTTTTATCTTTGGGGTCTCGGCTGGTGGTACTCGGGCTATGCCTGATGTGTTGCTTGGGGTGGGGGTGAGGTCAATCAGGGTGGCCCTCGGGGGTCAGGTGGGATTGACCCCTGGCCGCCTTGCAGATGCTCAGCCTTCTTAAGACTCACCTTCTCCGGGAGGCTCTTGCGTTGGTTACTGAGCCAGAGAGACAGTCTCTGGGGTTCAGGTGCTCACTTGCCTGCAGCTGACCCTGGCTTCATCCGAGTGACTCCTGAGCACAGAGCCAGGATCCTTGCCAGCACCGTGAAACTAGCCAGCTTCCTGCAGCCCCAAAGAGAATTCCATTACTGCATCTCTGTTAGGGGTGCATAGTGCAGCCAGGCACCAGGGCCAAGAGATGGAGGGGCCTTCCTCCTGGTCCAGGAGTGTGGGGGATGGGGCCCAGGGTCAGCGTCCTGGGGACAGACAGTGGCGGGTGGGTCAGCTCTTCTCTGCCAGCTTGTCTGAGGCCTCTCCGGAAGGATCCTGGGGCCGAGTGCCCAGACCCAGCCCGTCTGAGACCCTGGCATTCTGCCCAGGCTGAGTCTCCCCAAATGCCCCAGCACCTCCCTAACCCAGCGCTGCACCCACCTCCATCTCCACCGGGAGCAGCCGCCAAATCCCCTAACAGCCAAGCCAAAGGGCTCCGCCTGGAGAAAAAACCACCTCGCTCCCCTCACCAAGGGTCACAGAGGTGATCTACGGGGACTGAGAATCCCTCAGTCAGGTGCCTGTGATGCCAGGAGGGGTCCAGCATCAGGACCATCCTGCAGCCTGCCAGCCTTTGACAGGTGGGGACACTGAGGGCTGGTCACACTAAAGCCTTGAGACTGTCAGGCTTCTGCCTCCCAGGCAGGACTCTTCCCTGCGCCCTCCTCCCTCCCCACCCCCTGGCGTCCCCCACCACCCTGACCCCTTTGCATGGGGCCAGCCTCCCTTTCTGCTCTTTGGAGGAACTGAGAGCAGAGAGGTGTAATCCATCCGGCTTTCCTGATAAAGGGCGCCTTCTGGGGTACCCCTTTCCTCCCTGCTCCAGCAATGTGCGCACACACACACACACACACACACGCACCCTTGTTCTGGGGAACCTCTTCACTCTTCCATGGAACCTGGTAGAATGAGCCCATCCCCATCATGACCCTGCATCTGCCATTCGGCACTCAGTGCCTGGGTGTCCCTATGTCCTCAAACTTGCAAGAAGCACCTTGTGGACCCTGGCTGCTGTGCTGCTGGAGTAGGAGCCTGACATCATTAATGGTTCCGCCCGCACCACCAAGAAAACCAACCTCAGAGTGCGTGACCAGCACAGAGGCAAAAAAGAATTGTGAAGGTTCTAAAGGCCCTGTTTGTGCGCCTGCACCTAGCTGTTCCTGAAACAGCATAACCCAATCGCCGGCTGCATCTACCGGGAAGTTCCCTTCAGGTCTGGTGCCCGAGCCGCTTGCTAGTATCTCACGTTTCCCCCTGGAGGGTGCCCCCAAAGCCCTGAGACCCAAGCCTGAGCTTAGCTTCACCCTTCTCCAGCCTCGATCGAGCAGGGCAGCTTAAGCATCTTCCTTGAGCACTCCCCTTTTCAGCAGAGACGCGCAACAGGGTGGGGGCGCCCCCAGAAACACCCGGAGGGTCAGCCAGCGCGATCTGCATCATGCGGTCACTGTGCATTCAGAAACCTCTCCTGTGGCCACGTTCTTCTATCTCCACTTGCTGACACGGCCAGGAGCTAGGCTCCAGGCTGCTTCTCAAGGCCCAGCAAGATTCTCAGCACCTCCTATGATTTACAGTTTTGGTTCTTGTCCTTCCCGAGCAGGGCTTGGCTGGAGGAACAGGGTCGGGAGCTTCCTTGGGTTATTTTTGACCAACTGGACCAGGGTAGTCTATGGGAGGCCAGGAGTTGGTGCAGCTCAGGCTCTGCAGTTCCAGGAATTGCCCACATGACCCCAAGGGTGTTCAGGGCCTCCAGGTCTGCACCTCGTGGTGCCTGTGGGGGGGACACGTGTTTCTGGGACCAAGCTAAGGCTGGTGCGTTAACCCCTACATCTCTCCCGCTCTGCACCTTATTGTTGACTGAGAAGGAGCCAGGGCACATCTGAGGCCCCTGGGACCCCCATCTCCAGGCCCCACTTGCTGCCTGAGACTGCCGCGGCCCCTGTGTCCCTGCAGCCATTTCAGGAACCAGGTAGGGGACAGATGTAGCTGTGTGAGCTGCTTGCATGGCAAAGCCTGGAGACGACAGCACAAAAAAAGGGCTGGAGAGATGGTCCAGCGAGCAGTGGCTGACCCAGGTTTCACCCCAGCACCATAAAAGGTCCCCTGAGCCCTGCCAGGAGCCCCGCAGGCTGCCTGCACAGCCTCGTGTAAGTCTGACAGGCTTCCTTACAAATAGGTTGTCATAGTTCACATCTGAAAAGAGACTTCAGGGCGGGAGCGATAGTACAGCGGGAAGGGCGTTTGCCTTACACTCAGCCAACCTGGGTTCAATCTCCCCGAGCACTGCCAGGAGTAATTCCTGAGTGCAGAGCCAGGAGGAACCTCAGCTGAGCATTGCCAGGTGTGACCCAAAAAAGCAGAGAGAGAGAAGAAAGAGTTCAGGGGCTGGAGTGATAGCACAGCGGGTAGGGCGTTTGCCTTGCATGTGGCACACCCGGGTTCGATTCCCAGCATCCCATATGGTCCCCTGAGCACTGCCAAGAGTGATTCCTGAGTGCAAAGCCAGGAGTAAC
>JAOXYA010000015.1:23308064-23318604 GCA_028565675.1 Sorex palustris
TCACACCCAGCGATGCTCAGGGGTTACTCCTGGCTCATGCACTCAGGAATTACTCCTGGCGGTGCTCGGGGAACCATATGGCATGCTGGGAATCGAACCTGGATCGGCCATGTTGGCTGCAAGTAAAGCAAACGCCCTACCCGCTGTGCTATTGCTCCAGCCCCTAGCCAAGGTTCTTTAACCTAAAAATGGGTCTTTTGGGGGTTGTTCTGTGACCCTCTTTCCTATCTGAGCAGGCTGCGTTTTCTGTCTGGTCTGGTCCCAAGACTCTCCAACCTCTTCTCTGCCTCGGGACCACAGACCCAATGGTACCTCCGGGCTGCGATGCTCTTTCAGGGCTGGAAACTAGTAGAGTGGGTAAGACCCTCGCCTTGCATGAGGCTGACCCGGGTTCCATCCCTGGCACTGTATATGGTCCCTGAGCACCACAGGAGTGCTCCCTAAGCACAGAACTGGAAGTTAGCTCAAAAATAAAACAAACAACAAAGCAAAAAGTAACATGCCCTCCCCCACTGCTTCCCCCCCCCCCCTGCTCCAGGGGGTGGTGCAGGAACAGGGTTGGGAGTTGGGATGAAATGTAGAGGGAGAAACAGGATAATTCCAGAGTGGAGAAAGCATCTCCCAGAATTACAGGTGGTATTTACTTGTCTGGCACATAAGTCACGGGAGACACTCCCAACAGCTGTTGGGAAGAGGGGATCAAGGGAGGCCGACAGTTCAAGGCAGAACCAGGTGTCCCTGGCTCCCGAGTCAGCTGGATCTGTCAGAGGCTCTGCCCTAATGCTGACACAAGCCTGCCCCGGTCACACCCCACCCACCCACCCACCCTGTGGTTCACCTGTGCCAGGGCCCACCTGCTCAGCAGCAGGGGCTCAGCAGCTCACACCTGGCATGAACCTGGAACTCATCCTCTGTGGCGAGTCTCCATGAACGGCCCCGTCCAGATGGAAAACTCTCTGTACGATTCTTTCAAAACCTTTTATTCAATAATATAGACTTTTAAAATGATGATGTGGGTCTGTGTGCCGTGCCGCATGGCCCCGGTTCCCCCACAGTGGTCTGTGGCCAGCTCGTGAGCGAAGTCTGCCAGGGCGCCCAGAGCCCCAGGATGCACGGAGGGGTGCAGGAGGGCTCGGGGTGGGGGTGGGAGTGAGTGCCACAGTCACTGGCCATTCTGCAGTCCCCTTCGCCTCTCCCGTGCTTTCTGGGCCAGAAGGACATCAGCCGGAAGCCAGAGTGGTGGGAAACTTGGACACTCGCGAGGGAGGTGGGGTCTACGGCAGCAGGCTGCCCTCTAGCTGCTCTAGTCGGGGTCCGCCACGCCTGCCACCGTTTTGTGTCTGCGCACAGCACGTGATCTCTCTACACACATCTTAGGAGGCTCTGACTTGGCTCTTGTTCTGCTTATGGGAAAGTGGGAGGAGATGTAGCAGACCTGGAGAGAGACGGGAGGAGGGGAAAGACGGCGTTAATCAACGGGACCCCGGAGCAGGGGCCCTGGAGTGTGCGTGCCAGCGACGGAAGGGAGCCCGACCCGGGCCCTGGGGTGGGAACACAAGTGTGTGGCGCGCTTGTTGTAGCCTTTATGTCTCTGACTGCACTCTCTTCTGTCCCCTTTGGGATCTCTAATCAACAGACCTGGTTCCCGGCATCACTGCCAGCGACAGAGGCCCTGCGTGCAGGAGATGCCATCCTGGGTCGTGGGGTCCAGGCACGCGGACCTACACGCGACATTCCTGACTGCTGTGTGCAAGTGAGCTCCACGCTCAGATCGGACTCCAGCTGAAGCCTTGGGGCTAAGAACTGAGTGACTTCTTTTATTTGCAGAGTAAGGGAAAGGGAAGGGGCTGAGTCCACCGATAAGACAAACCCAAAGGGTGTTCAGAACCCCGCTCCCGCCCCACGGAAGCTGCTGTCTGCGGAGGCCTGAACACGTTGGTTCCTTCTGTCTCTGCACCGCGATGTTGGGGAGATGCTGGTGGCTGTCCGAACATGTGAGCTCCTTCTTTGTCCTAGTACAGCGACATGGGGAGATGCAGTTCCTTGAAGTGGTCTCCGGGCACTTCACCCCGGAACCCTCGTGCCTCTTGGGAACCCTTTCTCTGGCCGAGGGGTCCACTGCTGGTACTTAAGGAAGGTTGCACCGGTGCCTAAGGAGTGACTGTTTACTTCTAAGCAAATCAGAAACTGGCATCAAGTGCCAGACTCCGCCGAGGGTGAGGGGGGAGAATGCAGGTTCCTGCAAGGCACCCTCATCTGCACCCCTGCTGGTGTTGCAAGCAAGGAACGGTGGCGGGAGGGGAAGGGTCGAGCGAGATTTTTGTAAAAGCATGACATGCTGCCGCAGAGGCAAAACTTGTCCATAAAACAGGCCAGTTCCAAGAGGCAGGTCTGAGTGGTGCGATTCAGAAGGAAAAGGAACTCCTACCTCCGTCCTTTCCCGGGCCCCCTGCCTGCTCTGCCTGCAGCCCCGCCAGACTCCATCTCTGTGCAGGCTTCTCCCTCGGCTTCCCCGGTAGGAAGTCTATGTCAGGGCCTCAAGGCAGTGGCTGATCCCTCATTTGGAATGCCGGTGGGGACCACCAATTTTATGAAGACTGGAGTCCTCATAAAAGGGCAGCGCCACGGCCGTCACATGCGGTCATCTGGGAACACACAGAAGCAGCCAGGTTTGGCGTGCTTCTGGGACAGGGGCCCACACTGGGCGGCGGGGGCTAGGGTCTTGCAACCCGAGGAAAGGGTCAGCGGCAGGAGGGTCCTTGGAGGTTCAGCCAAGCTGTCCACTGGGTGTCCGATTTCTATCCCAACCTCTGGAATCACCATTTATAGCAAGAAAAGCCAGCGAGTGAAAAATGGTTAATTTATTGATTCAATGAAATTTTTTTTGTTTTTGAAAACAATCCCCAATACATGCGGTTCAGGATTTAGCATCACATTTGCAGCACATTGTCGAGTCTCGACACAAAGGTATGCGGCGCCCGCAGTCACCCCGCTTCCCCAGCCTCCGCGGCACCTGGCGGGCTCGCTCTCGGGACGCATGCACACAGCTCGCGCACGGCATCGATAATCGTGTTCTGATCTAGGTGTTTCCCCGCCACCGCTCCGCCCATCTCCACCCCGGGTTCCTTTACAGAGGCAGAACAGAATCCAGGCCGACAAGGTCCGTGCTCCCGCGGGCCCTGTGTCTGCTTTCGGGAGGGTCGAGTTTCCATGGCTGTGACCGGTCAGCCAGCCACTCCTGTTGGCTTGCAGGAGGGATGACTGGCTTTTTCCTTGGGTGTTCACACAGTCGACACGGCTTTCTCGGCCCATCACTGAATCTGAACTGGCACTTAAAGGACCCGCCTAACTGGGTTCTCTGACATCCATGTCAATCTCTCTCTCTTAAAAAAAATGCTTCCAGTTTGTTGCTTGTGTCCCCAGTTTTGCTTCCATCCTCCTCAATGCGGCACGTGGGAAAACCTGGGTCATTTCCCTGAGTAGGCGCAGACCGAGACCACCAGCTCTCCGTGGGACTCAGCATCTGCTGTTAAGACACCACCTCCCCATCCTAACTGGCCAACCAGGGGCGTGTCCACCCCGGGCCCTCCCGCAGCCTGGTCCCCCTCCAGATCTACCTTCGGGCCGTTGTTATGGATTCCTTTCTAACAGCCCTGACTTTCAGCCCCCAAAAGGATCACAAGCTCTTCGGTGGCCTGAGTCGATCTATCTTCCTTCTCTGCAGGGCAGGGGAAACTCGGGTCTCTGGAGCGTCTGTGAGGCGGTCCTGCTGGGGGGCGGGGGTGCCAGTGCCCCCGTCTCCAGCACTTCTTGGTGGGCAGAACCCAAAGTGCTGGTTCTCACCAGCCGCTCGATGGCTGCTCTCACCCAGCCAGCTGCCCTGGGACAGGCCAGGCCGGGAACAGACCAGCCGCAAAGAACAGGCCTGGGCAACGCTTCACTTCCGCTCGCGCTCCGGGCCTTCTCGGCCGAAGCAAAGCCCCAGGGCGAGGTCCGCCTGTGGCCGGCGAACCCTCATCTCTATTTGGCATAGGAATCTCACCGGGACAGGTCTATGCCCTTACACACAGGCAGTACCTGAGATGATAGCGCAACACTACCCTGTTCCCCACAAGTATTTTTTTTTGCTTTTCTTTAGGAAATAATTAAATCCTTATCATAGGCACTTTAAAACCTGTTATAAGGTAATGGAGCAACAAAAAAGTCTAATGAAAATTGCTGAGATGAGTTTAAAGAGATACACTGACTGAAAAGGTGGTTGGGTGGGTAAATCTACCACAGTTTAAATAGGAGACTGGACTTGCACTACGCGCGCGCGTGCGCGCGCACACACACACACACACACACACACACACACACTCTCTCTCTCTCTCTCTCTCTCTCATCCTGCTGTTGGAACTCTCTAAGTCTATCTCCTACTCTAAAAAATCTCAGGGAATCTAGGGACATCTGGATGGATACAAAAATGGTTTCAGGGCCAGGCAAGACTGACAAGGTCAGGTCTGGACACTCTTGGTCTGGGAAAGAGCAGTGAGATGCCGAGGGAGGGCGTCGAGACCCGGAACAGAGTAAGCACTTTGAATTCCATCGTGCGTCTAAGGCATGAAGGGAGGGAAGAAGCACGGGAGGTGGCAAGTTCACTGGATGCATAGAGGAAGAATGATCCGCGCGTCCAACCACAGGTACAGAGGCCAAAGTCAGGAGGGGCATCTGTGCTGGCCCCCTACTCGTGATCAAAGGGAGACGGGCAGAAGTAAACCGCCCGGTTCTTGCAGGTGCTTTTACATTTTCGAGGGCCTCAAGGGAAATGGGGTTATTGCTTCGCCAAAACCTTCCTTTCGGCTCGCCCTGTCTGGTCCAGACAGGCCACTTACTGCAAAAGCGGGGGAAAGGCCAGTGTGACCGAGGGGAGAGGCAGGGGGCAGGTAAGACACATGCGGCACATCTCCCTGAGAGTGACCAGCAGCTCCATGGGCCCAGAAGGGCACGTTAGAAGGCTCTGAGAACCCCCAGCACGCACGCGTGCGCGCACGCACACGCACACGCACACGCACACACACACACACACACGGCTGCCTGACATACCCGTCGAGGGTCAGCTGAGAGAACGTGCCTTCCACTTTCAGGTAGAACACAGATATATATTATATCTAGAATGTGCAACATAGGCAGGTAGTATTGGTATGAGAATCATAACAGAATGCATTTCCTGGCTTTGGAATCTATTTTTTTTTAAATAGCAACTCTTAGTAGAGAGTTTTATTTGCATTTTAAGTTCCCACCACCAAACGACAAAAATAGAATCTACATCTTGAGATAGGACCTGCTACCAATACCAATATGATTTTATTGGAATATGGAATGTAAACAGATGTTTTCAAACAAAAGCTCTAACCTTATGAAAGTGTATGGCATTATTAAATAGTTCCTAAAGAAACCCTAAAGTGTGATGTTGTGGGTACCTCCAAGCTCTAACCCAGGTCTGTGAGAGCCCCACAGCTGTGACATAGCATGGCTCTACAGCTGGGGGAGGGGACAGCTCGCAAACCATGTTGGTGACCAGTCCCCAAATAAATCGAACCCATTCAAAACCAAACAAAACACTGACCCCACCCCCACCCCAAACACCACTAGAAGGGCGGGGGAAAAAAAAGGTAATACCTAGCTCCCTTTGCTGGTTGAAGGCGGGCACATGGATCCCAGCCTGGACTCTCGCTCCAGGAGCCCCACTCCCCCCAAGGCCTCCCTCGCTAAGGTCTGTCCCCTGGGTGATGGGGGGGCCCAGGCAACTCCACTCCAGGTCCTGCGTGTGACAAAGCCTCAGCATCACCATCACATTCATGTCTGACCCCTCAGAGCGTCCAAAGGCCAGATGCCCCGCTCGTGGTGGGAGATGGTTTCTCGGGGGTGTAAGGACAGTGTGTTTGTCCCCCCCCTCCGCCCTCCCAGTTAAGTCTTTCCTGGATAAATTCTACAAACAGGGTATTTTTCTCCCTCCCTCCCTGACCTGTCTGAAGACTGACTTTCCAGCTTGAGATATGGTCGAAAACAAAAAAGATTTTGTTTCAGAGTTGCATTAAAACAGGTGCACAGACAGAGATGTGCTGGTAAGGGTTTCCTTACAAGGCTGTGTGCATACACACACACACACGCACGTATGTATGTATGTGTATACACACACACAAACAAAAAAAAACCAACCCAAAAACCTACACACACGCACGCACACACACACACACGCGCACACACAAAAACCCCAAGATTTTTATGGTTAGGCAAATCAACAAAGGCTACTGTGAGCTCAGAGTCAAGCACTTAGCATCGAGCTTCGGATGAGACAGTCGGACCTGCTGGTGACATCCCAAGGTTCCCGGTGAGGCCTCCTGACAGAAAGGGGACTCAGTGAGCATGACCGCAGTTTGCTCCTAAATAAATACACTAGGAAGAAAACTGCAGGGATGAGGTACATTTCCTAGAGAGCTCATGTCATAAAAAAATACATAAAACGTGAATTTGTAAAAGAGCTTAAAAAAAAATACTGTCACTGTTTTAATATCTCCTTTTTTGTAAATGAGGCTGGTGTGTCAGTATGTTCTGCTGACATTTTGCTAAAACTGGAGCCTGAATCTCAGCCCAGGAAACCCAGATCACAATTGAACAGACAGGAAGGCAGGTACTCGGAGCTTGTGGACTGAGCGGGCTGATCCCACAGCGGGGCCCTGGGGAAGAGCGGCGACCGCAACAGCTGCAAGCCTCGTCTCCCGCGCATTCCAAAGGGCACGTTCCCTCAGGTCTGACTAGGTGACCGGCGCGCTGCCAGGCAGCTGTGCCCTGCAGACTAGTACTGGGGAGGGTCTTTCTTTTTGACAGACTTTTAGGCCTTTACTCTTCTTTGCATTGAGAAGGAATGATAGAATCTCTTTTCAGCACACTGTGGTTTCCCTTCAAGGTTTGTGTTTGGTTGGTGGCTTTATTGGCAAGCATCAATGCCGCATTACCCGCCGCCTTCCAGTCTTCATCGGGCTGCCGTGAGGCCACTGGAAAGCACAGCGTTGTCTGCAGAAGGCTGGGACTGCTCCTTCACCACGGGGTCTGCAAGAGAGCGGGCGGCACGTCAGCGCTCGGGCTGCCCACGCAGGGACAGGATGGACAGAACTCACTGCCCCGAAAGCCAGACTCAGGACAAAGGACTCCCGGGAGTGGCTCCCCTGTCTACACATCTCAGGCACAAGGCATGACTACGGGGCTCCTGGGCAGAGGGGCACAAACAAACTCAGTGACACTCTGCTCAAAGCCTCCCCTACGTTCCGAAGCATTCCTCCCCAATACCAGCATTCAACCCCAAAAGGTCGTCAAAAAGAAGACACTCCGAAGAAGACAAGTAAAAGAGCGGTTAGGAGATCTACTTAATTTATACAATAGCTGTCTTAAAAAATGTCAACAGATGGGTGCTATGTGTTTTGGAAAGAGGCAGCTCATTGGGGCAGGGAGAGGCAGGGAGGGCAGATCCCTGCAATTCTGGGCCAAATGGGCTGGGGGTTCGCTGTGCACTCCGAAGGGTGGAGAATGCAGGCAGACCCTTGGCGAGGTGGGGCATTCCCTGGGCCACTCCAAGGTGCTCCAGGCCTCAGGGCCGCTTGTGATGATCCTCCGGGGGCCATCTGGGAGCAGGGACTGAAGCAGGGCTGGTTGCACGCAATGCCCCGTGACCCCAGCACTTTTCTCTGTTCTGAACATCAGCACTTGGGAGGAGGGGAAACCATACCTGTGCTCAGGAGACACACCTGGCAGGGACTACACGATTCAATCCACACACATCCCTCCACCAGTGCCCATTCTCCATTACCACTGATCCCAGTATCCCTCCCACCCCCCCAGATAGACTTTAATGAGGCCTTTCCATACCCTCTTTCCTTTTCTCAAATTTCTTGTAATATGCTACATTCACTGTATTCCTTTTAATTAATTACTCAGGATTTTTTTTTTTGGAGGGAGGACAATGGATGGGGGAATTCCCTTTGATTAGGTTTCACATAAATGTATAAATCTGAGAACTGATACTAAGTTTTTTCCCCCTGGAATTACTCTCCTCTAGGAAATGGGATGGTAGCCCGAGATTTTCTTTAGCTTTGGTGTGAAACAGCATTTTAGTCAAGTCCAGCTTTCCATGCCCATGGGGGTACACAGCCTCCAGAGTGGCAGCCCCGCCCCTGCCCCTCCCTCTGGTATTCTTTCCATAGCACTTCGGCGGCATTTTTGTTGGGCTGTTTTGAAAACTGATTTGCTGGGATCTGCCAACTGAGGCCGTTAACAGAGCATAACAAGCCGGCTGCAAGAGAACCACCGTGTGACCGAGCTGACAGTGCTGGGGATAAGGAGCAGGATCTGAGGAGCTGGAGAGAGAGCTCCGCGGGTAGGCACAGGCCATGCTGGGGGGAGGCCCAGTATGACCCCGGGGCACCACACTCTGAGCACTACCAGGTATGACACAGAAACTCCAAACAGAAGAACTGGGTTTACCAGGCTGCCCCTACAGCCTGGCACTGACGAGGGCAGACTGTAAGAAAGTTTGATCCAAGTACCTAGGATTCTCTTTCTTTCTCTTTTTTTGCTTTTTGGGTCACACCCGGCGATACACAGGGGTTACTCCTGGCTCTGCCCCCAGTAATCACTCCAGGCAGTGCTCAGGGGACTATGTGGGATGCTGGGAATTGAACCCGGGTCGGCTGTGTGCAAGGCCCTCCCTGCTGTGCTATCCGGCCCCTCCTAGGACTCTCTTAACAGGTTTCAAGGATCATAGGTGGGCAGGGGTCCCCCGACGCCAGCCCCTGAAGACTCACAGAAGTAGGGGTGCTCCATGGCCTCTTTTGCAGTCAGTCGCTGCTGATGGTCGTACCGCAGGAGTTTGTCCAGAAGGTCGAGGGCCTCGGGGCTGACAAGGTGTCTGTTCTCACTATGAATAAAGTTTTCCCAGCGTTTCCGCGAATGTCTGTGGAGACAGAGGTGGCCATCAGCATTTGAAGATAGGACTCAGGGATCTGCCCAAAAGGGGTTTAAGGTCAAAATAAATGGATTCTGAGCTTGTGAAACAGCACTGTCCCACCAGTCATAGTCATGCTGCCCCAGAACGAGGCAGTGCTGTGTAGCAAGATTACTGAGTCTGCCGTATGTCTTGATATTTACATCCTACTTATATTTACTTCTGGCTCTGCACTCAGGAATCACTCCTGGCTGTGGTCGGGGGACCATATGGGATGCCGGGGATTGAACCTGGGTCGGACACATGCAAGGCAAATGCCCTACCTGCTGTACTATTGCTCCAGCCCCTGTCTGGATTACTTTTAATGCTTCACACTTAAAAGTTAATTTCAGATCGGGCAAAAGACAGGTACTTTCATTTCTGAACCTTGGAGTCACCACAAGGGTGTTTGTCATCAGTTTATTTTTTTTTGGGGGGGTGACACTTGGTGACACTCAGGGGTTGATTACTCCTGATGGTGCTTGAGGGGTCATATAGGATGCTGGGGATCAAACCTGGGTTGGCAGTGTGCAAGGCCAACTCCCTAACCTGCTATACCTTGCTCCAGCAAGGCAGGTAATTTTATATTAAATTTTTTTTTTTTTTTTGCTTTTTGGGTCACACCCGGCGATGCACAGGGGTTACTCCTGGCTCATACACTCAGGAATTACTCCTGGCAGTGCTCAGGGGACCATATGGGATGCTGGGAATCGAACCTGGGACGGCCGCGTGCAAGGCAAACGCCCTACCCGCTGTGCTATCGCTCCAGCCCCCTATATTAAATTTTTGAGTGCCAGGGATCAAACCCAAGAACATATATATGAAATCTGTGCTCTACCTCCAAGCTAAAACTCCTGGCCTTGCAACCGATTTTTACTGCAGATTTGATATATATGAAATGCGCGTCAGAAACGTGTAAGTCCATATAACAGTGTGAAAATACAAAAATAGCTTTGAAATTCTGGTGCTGAGACCGGAGAGAGAGCACAGAGTATGGCTTGCCCTGCATGTGGCCAACCCGCACTTGCTCCCTGGCACCCCAAATGGTCCCAGAGTTAAGCCAGGACAGATCTCTGAATAAGTCCTGGCACTGTTGATCGTGGCCCCCAAACTAAATTGACCATACTGTCTAAGATTCCTTATGAAAGTAAGCATATATTATACCAGAATTATTTCTCTGTAACATTCACGATTTTATCTTTCTTTCTCTGTTGTGGTGCTGGGGATTAAACCCAGGGCCTTCAGTGTTAAGCCCAGTCTGCTGCTGAGATACCCGCTGGCCCTGACCGCCCACTCAAGACTGGCAAACAGGCCGTCTCTGGAGGCCGTGAAATGGTTAGAATACACATCTCAGTAATGTCCAGATGACTTGAGAGTTTAAAAAAACCCAGGAAAGAAAGCCAAAGAAACAGTATAATGGGTACTAGTGTTACACGCGTATGTACATAATATATATGTATACATACATACATATATATGTATATATGTGTATAAACATGCATATATGTATATATATGTAGA
>JAOXYA010000015.1:23319503-23337472 GCA_028565675.1 Sorex palustris
ATGTATATATGTGTATAAACATGCATATATGTATATATATGTATATATGTATATACATGTATACACACACACACACACACACACACACACACACACACGGATTTTTAACTGAAGTACTTGCCTTGCACATAGCCAACCCAGGTTCAATCCCTGAGCACAGAGCCAGCAGTAACCCCTGAGCACTCACTGCCAGGTATGGCCCCAAACCAAAACAAAGCAAAAAACAACCCAGGAAAAAAAAAGGGCTTTTCACTTTTGGTGTAACTACAAGAAGGAAAGAATTTCAGAAGCATTTCGGCTAACCTTTCCATTTCCTAAAGGGGTAAGGTAAAGCCCCCTTTCCTTCTCTTTACTTACTGTCCCAGGATATCGTTGAAGTGTGGATCTAGGTCTATGTGATATTTCTTCAGATAACCATACAGCTCATCTGTACCCAGAACCTTGGCAATGCGGACAAGCTGAAACACAAAACAAACTGACCAAATCACTGAGCACGGAACTCATGGCAAGTCTGCGAGGACACTGCACCAAGGAAGGAGGCCTTCCAATCTCTTAACTCCAGGGCCCAGAGAGAGTGCCGAGCCTGTGGCAGGAAGGCAGCAGACCCACGAGGCCAGGTTCTCAGCGATGCCCATTCCCAAATGGCCTTTGGAAGGGTAACATAACCCAGGATGCTAGTTCTTCAAGTCGCTGATGGTAAGGGCCACGCCGTCCAGTGACTAGAAGCTCAACTTCAATTAGACCAAAGGAGCCCCTAGGCCGGCAAGCGCACGATCTCTGAGTCTGGGGAACTGGTAATAAATACCATTCTGTGAAATTCTTCTCTCTGAGGGCATCAGTGATGCACGGAGCAGCACAGGGACAGGGCCCCTGAACAAGGGGCTGTTTTCTTGGCCTCTGCCCCCAAGTGAAGAGGCGAATGTCCTGCTGAGTCCACTCACCTGATCGTAGTTGTCCTGTCCATGGAAGAAGGGTTCCTTCCGGAAGATCATGCTGGCTAACATACAGCCCAGACTCCACATGTCCAAGCTGTAATCATACATCTGGGGAACAAGGACAGCGGCGTCAGAGGCGGCACACATGTGGCTCTGACACGTGGCCAGCGGTCCTGTGCGGGTACTTGTGGGATATAGGATATAGACGGGGCGGGGGGTGACACTACCCACATGGTCTTACAAAACACCAAAATAGGAAAAGTCCTAGATAAATAATGTGAAGTGCCGAAAGGTCTGTCCCGAGTGATTTTACCTGGTAGTCCACAAGGAGCTCTGGTCCCTTGAAGTATCGCGAGGCTACTCGGACATTATACTCCTGAGCAGGATGGTAGAACTCGGCCAGACCCCAGTCTATAAGTCGCAGCTGTACAGAGCACAGAAAATATGTAAAAGGAACAAACATTTCCAGATTCCCCAGGCTTTAAAAAATTGCCCATGTACACATAAGTGTGTATACCTAAATATATGTATTTTAAACTAAGGCAATGTTGTAGATGCTCGTGTCCTAAACAAGGTCACATTAAATACTAACTGCCTGGTCACTTGAAAAGTGAGCAGGTGCCACTGGCTAATATACATAAGCTCTCAACAAGTGCATAATGTTGGAGCAAAGCACTTGAAATCTTCTCTCCCCCCCCACCCCTTAACATTATACTCATTTATCACTTTCTCTAGATCAAAAGAACTTAAATACACTTTCGTGTGTAACCCATTCCCCAGCAATAATAGGTTTCAGTATTAGCTCGAGTCATTAAATGAACGGGCTTGGGGACACATATACCCACTCCAGGATTAAAGCACAGCCCAAACATTTTATTAATCGAATAGTAGTTGCTTCATTTTCATTTACTCTCCCATCAGAGACAACCAGAATGGAAAGTCAAAAATAGGAGGGATTCAAGTATGCTTTTTTTTTTTAAGCCTTTGAGTCACCCCCCGCAGTGCTCGGCATTGCTCCCTGGTGGTTTGGGGATAAGGTGCCAGCGAGTGAACCCAGGCTTCCTGCAGCAAAGTCCCCATTTTTGTAGCTATCTTCCTGGCCTGAGTGTGTGTTTCAGGTCACGTAGGATGGTCTGTGGGTCATTAAGTAAAGAAGCAGAAACCAGCTGTACTATTTTTCTTGAGGTCCTCCAGGCAACAAGCCACGCCCCAAACCAGCGTGCAGAGTCAGGGTCCACCATCTGCTCTCCCACTACGGTGCTTATACAAAGTCAAAACCAACACTGGGGACGTGAGGCAGAGGAGACATGGGGGCGGGGCGGAGGCAACACAGGTACCTTTTTCTGTTGGTGATCGATCATGACGTTGTGAGGTTTCACATCTCTGTGCATGATTCCCTTGCTGTGGCAATAATCCAGAGCCTGTTGGAGAAGAAAGCACAGAGGAAAGGAAGTAAGCCCTCTGTCCCCCTCAATGCAAGCAGCTTCTCGGAGTCTGTGACAGGCTGTTTCTGACTCTTCTGCAATGGCAGCTTCCTGTCTGCAAGGCAGAAGGAGACCCCTCAGGGGGAGGCCCTCACTGTAAGAGAGCTTGAGAAGGGCCACTAGACAATGTGGTTGCTTAAAGTGTTGGGGGCAAGTGGGGGTTCTGCACACAATACACTTCTCTCGACACTTCACTCCTACATGGAGCTGTTGGCAATTTATCAATCCCTACTAGACTCTGGTTAAGAGATCACTGTTCCACTGGTCTAGCTACATGCATTTAAAACCAGACCTGGAGTCACACCACTGTGGGCCCAGTGACAGGACACACGCAAGTCAGCATGGATGTGAAGCGTGGCCTGGCGTGTGTGCAGATGCATCTTTCCACCCAGAGCCTGTTGCCTGGGGGCTGGCTAGAGCAATAAACAACCCTACCATTTTCCTTAAAAACATTCCCTGAGTCAGGGGACCTTTGAGAATCATGGCTACATTGTTCCTCCAAGGGAAGAAATGTTTCCTATGAGACAGCTGAGACGCACCTAGGATTCCCCCCACCCCAGTACCAGGGATCAAAGCAGAGCCACACGCATGCAAAGCATGAACTCTGCCACTGAGTCACGTGCTGGCCCCTGCAGCTCTGGGTTTACATTGTAAATCAAAGACTCTTGCTTGGTGAGAGTAAGGAGGCATGCAAACCTGGAGCAGGATTTAGTCTCAGAATCTTCCCATGACTCCAAGAATTTCCCCTAAGCTCACCTGCAGTTGGCGATCCTCCCCTCCACCACATAGGTGCTCCCTGTCACTGCACTTACAAAACGGAAGGACCCAAACGGAAGTCCAGCGCTTTCCAGCTCCTCTTTCCCCTGGCCCAAGGTTTCTGATCGCCTCGGTCCTGAGGCTTTCTTGCGAGCTGTGTTCCACTGTATGGATATGCCGGCTGAAGGACAGCTGGGGTTGTTTTTGTTCTTTAACTACTACAAATTGTGCTGCTCTAAAACTCGCCAACAAGTATCTGGGAGGGCCGAAGTTTTCGGTTCTCTGGGGAGATTACTAGAGGTGCAAGCACTGGGGGGAGGAATCTGATTTACATTAGACTTGTCTATTTTCCAATCACACCCAGCAGTGCTCAGGACTGACTCCTGATTCTGAGCTCAGGGGGTCACTCCTGCAGGTCCCAGGAAAACATAACTGAGTTCTGGGAATCGAATCGAAGGCCAGCTACATACAAGGGAAGTTCCCACTGTATTACCTCTCCAATAAATTAAACTTTATTTATAACTGTGTGTGTGTGTGGGTACTACCATGCTGTGTCAATCTGGGTGACGATTGTGGCCCATATAAACCGTACTCTAAGTTTGCTTGCTTCCTTTGTGTAAGCTCTACTTCAATTTCTTTGCATTGTAACAGCTGCATTCAGATTCCAGTGGCGTCAGGCGGTACCTCCTGAAATCGGGGCTCCTGGGAGGAGACCCCCAAATCTGAGGCCAGAGCGGCTCTGAGACCAGCCTCGGGACACCTCAGCAGCCTCCAAGCACCCTCCATCTCAGTTTCTTTCACGTGTTCAAGCAAATTAAATTATTCTCACTTGCTCATCTCTCTCCCGCTTCCCTCCAACAAAGGAAGACTCCTTAGCAAGCCTGGGCACTGCAATCACTTTGCCTGGTCTTTGCTCAAAGGAAGTAACAAGACATTAACTGGAATGTGAAAAAGCGCTGGCAATCAGATGCAGAGTCAGATGCTTTTACCAGGCCTGTGATCGAACTCTCCACGGGGTCACTGGTATGATTTCACATGCTGGGGGGAATGATTTCCATGTTAGCCTCTCTGACCACTGGGTGTCTGACTTCAGTTCAAATGTCATCTGGGGTTCAAGCCACATTAGCAGCAAAGTGAGCCAACTGCCGAGTAGCTTACTCCAAAAGGGAGAGAAGACTTCGACGTCAAAGCTGTCTCCAGGGCAGCCCAGGAGGTCCTCCACCTCGGGGACGTCCTTACCTGATCGAAGGACAACTGAGTCCAGTCACAAACTTTAGTAGCACAAAACCACAGACTCACGGGTGTGCTAGCCAAGCCCACAAAATGTTAATATTATTACTAAAAACAAACAGAAAAAAAGATCAACAGTTTTGAGATTTGGATCGCAGCTCTTGAGGGTGAGACTACGGGGTTCTTGGGGAGTCACGTCCAGGATGGGGGCTAGTGTGTCATTCGCAGGACTGCGGCACTGCAAATCTCTTCCCCGCTGAGCTCTTTGAGTCTAGCCTAGAGAGAAGACGAACTCCCTCCCTTCCTTCCTTTCTTTGTTTTTGGGCCACACCCGGCAGTGCTCGGGGGTTACTCTTGGCTCTGCACTTAGGAATTACTCCTGGCGGTGCTGGGGAATCTTGGGGGGTGCCGGTAATTTGCATCAAGGTCGGCCCAGTGCAAGGCACAGGCTCTACCACTGGACTACGGCTCCAGCTCCACAGCTTGACCTTTTCCATCTAGCCAACATGACCAGCAAAAGGGAGACCCGATGGATACAAGAGCGAGCCCTCAGTCTACTATCTGGGCTCTCTCAGAGGACGAGTTTCAACATATTCAGTTCATGAAAGTACTCCATCAAAGCCCCTTACCCTAAAGTTTAGCCTTCAAGTTGCTGTCTAAGCAACCGTTCACTGTCCCAACCCAACCCACCCTGGTGATTCTAGCGCCAAAGCTCCAGTCACCTCTAGACTCTTTCAGACCTTTATTTTTCTTTCTGCTCATGAATCACTCCAGGCAAGCTCAGGGGGACATACATAGTGCTGGGGATCAACTCTGCTGTGCGATCTCTCTGGTCCCTCTTCAGTTTAAGATTTTTTTTTTTTTTTGCTTTTTGGGTCAGACACGGCAGTGCACAGAGGTTACTCCTGGCTTATGCACTCAGGAATTACTCCTGGCGGTGCTTAGGGGACCATATGGGATGCTGGGAATCGAATTCAGGTTGGCTGTGTGCAAGGCAAACACCCTACTCACTGTGCTATCGCTCCAGCCCCCAGTTACTTAAGATTTAAATCCCTCTAAAACTTTATGCAGTATTATATATTTATAAAAAAAAAAGTGGGCGAGAACTTTTTTTATCCTCAAGTGACTTAGGAGTCTTTAAAAAAAGTAATTAGGAAACACTGATTACTATTTTAAAAATATTCTAACCACTATTTTAAAAATCTTCTTAGACTTAAGTTTTCATGTAGACAAAACAGGAAACATTTTTCCATCAGGAATGCTTCAGATTTTCAGTGTCAGATCAACAAACTTCCTAGTTCTTTTTTTTGGGGGGGAGGGGGGTCACATCTGGCAGTGCTCAGGGGTTACTCTCCTGGCTCTGCACTCAGGAATTACTCCTGGGGGTGCTCAGGGGACCATATATATGGGATGCTGGGAATCGTACCTGGGTCGGCCGCGTGCAAGGCAAACACCCTACCCACTGTGCTATCGCTCCAGCCCTCTAAACTTCCTAGTTCTACCGCCACCTTTCCTGGAATGCCGGGGCCCAATGCCCATCGTCCCAGCAGGCAGATGTGGCAAGAATGTGACTTCTGTCCTCCGTCCACCAAGAGGTGGACTCTCCGTCTTCACCAGGACTATAGCCTGGCCACAGTTGGCTTTGGCCAAGAGAACATCGCAGCTGGGATATGAACTGCACCTTGGAAAACGTGTCCAGGGTGAGGTCTGCCCCTTTCTCACTGCCATGGCTGCGAGCCCCAGGGAGGCCCTGAGAGGATGAGACTCCAGGTGGCCCAGCTGCCGTTCTGGACACGCACAGAAGGCAGTCCTGAACCTGAACCACCCTGCCTAGGAGGTGCCCCAGATCTAAAGCTCTTCCCAGCTAAGCCAGGGAACAATGACAAATAATAAAGCCTTAAAAAAAAAAAAAAAGCTTGAGGCAACCGCTATAAAGTGAAAACTAAAGGAAATATTGTACTGAGAAAGGAAATTCCAAGGGCCAGAAGGCATCAGGAGGGAGGTCCTAATTTCAGCTCCACCATCCCTGGTACCCCTCAACTTGGCCAGCTTTCTCAATCCACCAAGAAGACTGTCACTAAAGTCTCTGGGAATCAAGATAAACTCTGCCTGAGGGTTTCTGTTGGTTTTTATTTTGTTGGCCAGAGCGGGGGGTGCTCAGGGGTTATTTCCAGCTCTGCTCTCAAGGATCACTCCTGGGAGGGTTTGGGGGACCATATGGGATGTGGGAGATCAAACCCGAGTTGGATGCAAGCAAGGCAAGTGCCCGACCTGCTGTGCTTTCTCTCCAGT
The DNA here is from genome assembly GCA_028565675.1 of Sorex palustris. Taxonomy (NCBI): domain Eukaryota; kingdom Metazoa; phylum Chordata; class Mammalia; order Eulipotyphla; family Soricidae; genus Sorex; species Sorex palustris. The sequence goes on from JAOXYA010000015.1 coordinate 23,326,201, forward strand.
TCCCATTCTGCCTGAATTCTTTTTTGGGTCATCTCAGACACTAACTTAAAAAAAGAAAATCCACTGTTTATTAATGTCACTTACTTTAAGTAGTTCATACATATAAAACCGGATATCAAAGTCTGTCAGGATCTGGTAAAGTTGCTGAAACAGATTTCAGAAAACAAAATTAGTCTCACTACATCTTGGCTTCCCCAAGTTGGGCATTATTCACTGTAAACGTGAGCTCGTGAGCTTAAGTCACTAAAGAACCCCAAGACTTTTTACCGCACCATCTAAACGATACGGGGACCACAGCATTAACACGGGGGTCTTCAGGAGACAATCACAAAAGAATCCTGAAAGGAAGATGTTTAAACCAAACAGGATTTTTCAGTGTTTTTTTTTTTTTACCCCATTAACTATGCCATATTATATATAGCAAGATTTTAACACCTTTTGGGGGGTGGGCATCAGGGATCGAACTCAGGGTCTCACGCATGCAAGGAACGTACTCCAACCCCTGGCTCACAACTGAGACTTTTATTTAGGGGCCATATCTGGCAGTGCTCTGGGCCTTCTTCTGGCTCTGTTCTCAGGTCTGCAGGTGGTGCTGGGGATTGAATAGGAATCTGCAAAAGGCAAGGCAAGTGCCGGAATCCCTGTACTATCCCTCTGGCCCACACCCAGACCTTCTCAAAACCTGCCTAGTGCTCCATGACTCTAATACCCACATATCTATTACCATGAAGATGCATTTCCAAATTACCTGTATGGCCTTCCTGCACTGCAAATAACCTAACTCCACGGCACCCGACACATGCGCAGTGTATGCCAGAGACAGTGCTGCAAGCACACCAGAAGAACCTCACTGGTCCATGCAGTGAGGAGGCGGTGAGAAAGTCAGTTTATTCATGACAGAAACACTCAAGAGACAAACTGCTACAGAGATGATGTGAGACTTTAAAATCTACACCCTCCATTCCAAAACTTTTTCCCAGGCCAAAAACAAAACAGTGAACAGGAAATGATGAGAGCTACAGAAATCAAATGTTTTAGGGAGAGAAAAAAAAAGGAAGTGTTTTTTAAAAAGAGTGCACTGACACATACATGCAAAGGTACTGAAAATGAATCTAGGCCAACTGACATGCAAATGAAATTCTTGTAATCTGAAGATGTACCCCACTAAGTATAAAATATTTCTAAGAGGCAGAGCAGCATTTACACACCCATGTTCTCTAAAATCATCACAAACAAAAATCTTTATTAACCAACTTCATGTAAATCTCTCTTTCCATTAATCTGTAGTGCACATTCTATTACCTTCACTGGCACAACTTTATTAAACATGGTTTCTTCCTTTTACTGTCATCATATAGCTGTGAGTGACATATTCCCCCCTGCTTTTACTGGCCCAAAGCGGAGGAGAAGGAGCGTTTTATGGACGGAAGTGGGTGGGACAGGCAGGTGGGACACAGGCGAATCCAAGAGACTATCACTGTCCATCGCATTATATTTTTGGTCAATAGAAACGTATTACCTGTCCAAACCTTTTTTAAGGGGATGGGGTGGGGTGGGGGGAGTCGGTTGTGCTCACAATTTATTCTCTGTTCAATGCCTGGGGGGTGTTCCTGGAAGTTCTTGGGGGATGTGCTGTGCCTGCTGGGGAATTAACCCTCAGGGCCCGGTGCATTCAGCAAACACACTGAGTCCCCTCTGGCTCCTGAAAGGCTTGTTTTGCCTCTGGGTTACACGCAGTAGTGTCAGGGACCATATGTGGTCCAGGGTCATGGCTATAGCCACAAGCGCCCCTGACCTTTGTAGGATCTTGCTTAAAGTAAAACAAGTTTGCACAAGAATTCGATGTAACATTTTGCTAAGAATGGGGACTTAGCTTCTTTCTGAAATCTCCCCTTTGACTCAGAAGTGCAAGTCTCCCTTCTTCTACTGGCCCAGGGCAGAGGCCGGCTCAGGGCATCAGAGAATGGAAACACTCAGCACCCGGGTAAAACAGCACAGGCTCCACGCTCTCACTTCTGTCCCGGAGAGGCTGACTCATCACCCGCCTCAGACTACAGGCTGCTTTGCTGTGTCGTCTCCCCCTGCCAACCCCCCCTGCTCTCAGCAGGCTGAGGACGTGTGTGTACGTGTGTGTGTGTGTGTGTGTGTGTGTGTGTGTGTGTAGCAATGGGGGAGCAGGGGAGACCCTGTATCTCCGGGGGTCCAACCAGCTCCTCCTCTCCGGGATAAGGTCTCCCCGAGCCCGTGCCAAGGTCAACCTCAAGCCCAAAACAAGGCATCTGCTAATAACTCTCTGTGGGCTGGGCCATTTCATTAGCAGAGAAACATTTTAAACTACTTTGTTTCCAAAATCTGTGGAAGGCTTTCTACTCAGAGCATGAATTACAAACAGCAAGAATGATCTGCCTGTGAATCACTTAATGCATAAAAAGAAATACCGTCAGTCAACAGCACAGCATTTTGACTATTCCAATCAGTATCAATGTGTGTGTGTGTGTGTGTGTGTGTGTGTGTGTGTGCGTGCGCACACGCACATGTGCCACAACGTCAGCAGTGCTCAGGGGACCAAATGTGTCAGGGACTGAACCTGGGTCAGCTGTGCACAAGGCAAGCACCCTACTGGCTGAACCATCTCTCCAGCCCCAACATCAATTTTCCGGTGGTTGAGGTGGCACACCCGGCAGTACTTAGGGCTTACTCCTGACTGTACCAGGGATCACTCCTGGTGGGGCTCGGGGACCATGCGGTGCTGAGGATTGAACCTAGGCAGGCGCCCTATCTGCTGTACTAACTCTCTAGCTCCAGCACCAGTTTTTAAAAATACAAATACCAGTTACGTCAAGTTTAGTGTTCAGGCTTCATGTGTTGGAAGTTCAAACAGGCAGGCACTCGTCCACCCGCATTTCTCGGAAGCACTGGGGAAAAGGAGATCAAACCCTGACAATTACCTGGACCCCGCCTCCAAACTCAGCGTAGAGTCCAGATGTCCCCACGCGGCCCTTGGCCTGAGATGACTGAACAGGCCAGGGCGGAGATGCCACCTCCTCTCCCCTCCCAGAGGCCCTCTACCCATTCCATGCTATTTACTGCTCATCTGGGCGCTCACGGTCCTTACTCATTCTCCCCCTGGGCCGAGTGGTGTCCACCCGACAAGGAGACAGGCGCTGGCCAGGAAGAATCGCCAACCCAGAGTCAAGATCTCTCAACCTTCCCACCTCTAAACCATCCAGGGACCACCCCAAGAGACTCAGCCCCGAGTGGCAAGCCAAGTAATGGACACTTCACAGCCCTGCCCCGCCTGCACATAGCAGACAGGCGGGAAAGTTTGTACTTGATGATGCTCCCCCATCAAGGGACAAAATACAACTGTATTCCAATGAACACAGGAAAACTTAAGAGAATCCATGACAAATCAGAAAAGGAAGCTTCACAAGCAACACTTTCCCCTTCAACGCTCTCCTGCCAACTCTCTGTGGAATATCACGTCACTACAGAATGTGGTGAGAGGAATGTGAAGTCAAGCTTGGACACAGAAGCCCAGGCTCTGTCTGAACGCTACACAGTCCCCTCAACCCCCCCCCCCTCAATCACTGAAGCATGGGACCATGGGCGCCCCCAACCCGCTCCCAAGAAGGGCTGGTGGCAAATGAGCAGTGCTTCCTTTTTCACAAAGTGACCTATTACAAACAAAACAAGCCTCTCAAATCATAAAAGTGCTCAAGAAACTAGTCACCTATCTTAGTTTGCTTCCAAAGCCTCAAAAACCCGAGACTTCCCCCAACAAATCACCTCTATTCAGGGATTACACCAGAAAGATGGCAAGCGGGCAAGGTGTGTGGACCTTGCACACGGTCAACATGGATCCGATTCCTGGCACCCTCTCTGGTCCCCTGAGCTCAGCAGGGGTGCGGAACCTGAACACCACTGGGTGTGGCCCCACAACAAAACAAATTTACCCTACAGTCTTTGAATGGAGATAAATATGACAGGCAGGCTCAGGGACCCCTGGGTCTGAATCCAGCCCCGGAACAGAATGGGTCCAAGTGAGCCTCACTCCTGCACCGCAGGGGCACACAGGTGGCTCCATGGCCCCAACGACAGCATTCAGGTGGACCTCACTATAGGATGGCTCCCAGGAAGGGAATCACCAGCATAGCACAGCAAAGCGCCTCCCCGCCTAACCTGCACCCCCCCTAACACAGACTGTTCGTTATCTGTCCAGGAACTCCAGAGGTTCCCACGCCCGGAGGAGAAAAAGCCCCAGGAGTGAAACAGAAAGTGACAAAGGTGCCGGGATCTTAGCTACCAGTCTGGCACTGTCAACACTAGCCCAAGGTCCAGAGTAAAACCAAGGGCAACATTTTTAGAAGCCTAAGAAAGCAAAACAAACAACAAGTGGAAAATCAAGAAAGCAGAAACCAACTAAAGCAGCTTAAAAATCACTAACACAGCACCTGAAAGTGGCACTTAAAAAAAAAGATTTAGTCTTACTGGGAATGCCAATGGCCCTGGACTTTAAGTTGCAGCTCCCTAATGAAGGAAATCCAGGAGTACGACCTCACCCTCTTCACATCAAACTCTCCCGGCTCCCTTGGGCCCCCAAGGAACCTGCTGGTCCTGCCCACCTCTACTGAGATTTTGAAGAATTCTCCAGCGAGCACCTGAAGGACCTCTCAAGATGGAGGGAACCCACTGGAGTATCGTAGCAAACTTTAAAATATCTAAAAGATGCATTTTTTTCGAATGTATTTCTACTTATATTTTTCCAAAGGCATAGAAAGCTGAAGAGTATCTTTCAACAGAAACTATTTTCTACCTCAAGAGAGATTCTTTGGGACATCAGAGTTTATTTTCTGTTGACTATCCGGTTCCAACTTTAGTAGACTGGTTGTTTTTCCTGTTTTGAAATGTTTTTCTTCTGTTCTAAATATTACCATGTCTCTCTCCCCTCTCTTTTTATTGGGGGGGGGGAGGTGGGTGCCACATGAAGCAGTACTCAAGGGTCTCCTGGTGGTGCTGGGCTGGCTGTGTATAAACAACTTACACTATTTCTCTGCTCTTTACCATGTATTCTGTATAACTGCTTTGCTAGACATAAAGCATAGCTGATGATTTCAAGGAGAAATCAACTAATCAAGTACCTTTATCATAAAATGAGGTATCAATTGGAAAAAAAAAACGAGGAAGTTCGTAAAAGAGCTAATTACTATGTACTGAAGTCCAAGAACCACCACCAAGTTCCAGATAACCAATCTTAGATTATTTGTTTTCTGGATACACTGTAGTAAATTAGGACCCAACACTAAAAGAACAATTTCTTTAAAAAGCAGACGAGTGAAGGTCCAGGAATGTGGCTCAGTGGTACAGCACTAGTCCCATACAGGTGAGGCCTAGTGTAAATGGATGAGGGGCAAAGGGGGCGCAGAGACAACATGAGGAAAACAAGCAGGTGCAGAATCCTGTGTCCACAAATATGCTGCTCTAAAGGGCAGCCCTGGCCTCTGACTAATACACGTCTCAATAATAACACTAACATTCCTACCTATCCCAGACCTCCGACGTAAAATAGCACTGTGGTTCCTTGGCAGCTGCCTTCGTCTCAGAACTAACAGCATCTTCAGAGGTAAAGTACCGAGTATAATGTCAACTGATTTAGCAAAAAGAGACCATGGGGATGGGAAATGGAGTACATAAAGGTACTAAATCTGTGACTAACCCAGTGGGGGGGCTTGTGCTCCTCCTTCCAGTAGGCTTCAAAGTTTGGGGGGGGGGGGCAATCTACAAATTCGGAATCTGCATTTTTACTTCAAAAACTACTTAGAAGTGAGTTCTATAACCATGGGATGTAGCTAAAAAACATGGTTGTAACAGACTTAAGCACACTTACTAATCGAGAAAGAAACAAATCAAATGCGCTGACATCAACTCAAAAAGTTAGGAAGGAAACAGCAAACTCCCAAAGAAGCTGAAGTAAGAAACTATCTAAGACAGCAGGAGAAACAGAAAAACAAAATACCATTTGAACAATAAAACCAGAAGCTGGTTATTTGAAAGTAGCAAGACTATTTAAAAAAAAAAAGACACAAAAACTACTTTTTGAAAATGTAAAGAGAAAAGTGTTAATTATAGGCACACTAAAAACTTAGTGCTCAGGGACTGGAGCCATTAGCACAGCAGGTAGGGCGTTTGCCTTGCACCCGGCCAACCTGGGTTCGATTCCCAGCATCCCTTATGGCTGGTCCCCTGAGCATCGCCAGGGGTAATTCCTGAGTGCAGATCCAGAAGTAACCCCTGTGCATCGCCGAGTGTGACCCAAAAATAAAATAAATAAATAAAAATTAAGTGCTCAAAGAATTCTATTAACCATTCCATGCTAATAAAATTGAAAGTGACAACTTTAGAAATATCTAAAACTCAGATTGAGATAGAAAACCAAGAAAGCATTGATCTATAGTATGTTTCCAAAAGGAAGTGTAGGGGTCCGGAGACAGTACAGGGACTAAGGCACTTCCCTTGCATGGGGCCAACCCTGGTTTGATTCATGGCACCACATATGGTCTGCCAAGTAGTGCTGGGAGTGGTCCTTGAGCAACCCTGCCCCCCCCAAAGGAAAGGAAGAGTAGTCCAAAATACTCCCCACAAGGCACCAACATATCTGCTAATCCCTTTTTAATACAAAATTATGGATAATATAGTGGAAATCCTTCCAGTGTATTCCATATAGTATACCCCTGATAGCAAAACCAGGACTTTACAGTAAAAGGAAATTATAGTTCAAAATTAATTATCCATTGCATCAATTTAAAAAAATACTGAGAAGAGGAAGCTACAGGCTCACCCTTGAGACTAAATCAGGGGCATACTTTCTCTCAGTGACCACTTAAAAACCAGTTAGGTCACTAGAACAGGACAGCTACTGATCTCCCTGTTTGTGGCCTGTTACACTATCTGAGGAAGAATGTCTGCTACCATGACCTGCTCTTCCCAAGTGCCATCTGCTCCCTGATATTTAATCATCTTTATGGCATGAACATTCAGAAGAGATCTCCAGCTAAAACACACCAGAAGTGACAGTCGAGGGGGCACGGGTGTGGAGTGGGGGCTGACTTGTAAGAACTAAGAGAACGGAAGTGAGAGCATTTTCAGGTTAGAAACCACAGGGCCTCTTGACCGAGCAGACCAACAAAGTTGGGGTATCCTGCCCAGACTGGACGGGGGTGTCCAGGTAAATAAATGGCTTCGAACTGAAGACCTACAAAATGGCTCAGAATAGGTGACCCCTGGGGGGTCACTGAAAGAGGGTGAACAGACGAAGCCGGAGGTGGTAGAAAGAGAATGAAGCGTGTGAGAGTGAGCTCAGGCAGTCTGGAGGCTCAGACAGCAGCCACGCTGGTGTCCCCCTCAGAAGAGCTGACCATCCGCCCTGGAGAGCGTCACTCAAACCACAGCACACGCTCAAAACCCAGGGCAGTTCGTGGGCCAAGGGACAGAGTGCAGGTCTTGCATGTGTGAGGCCTGGGTTTGATCCCCAGCACACATGGCCTCCTGCACATCACCTACCAAATGTGACCCCTCACCACCACAAGAAAAACTACAGTACAAACGAGACCGAGAACCTCTGAGACCACAGCCATGACAAAGACCAAACACAGACCACACTTTCTTCCAAAGAAAATTTGGAAGAAAACAGAAAAGGCATGAAGAAGAAAACAATGACCAAAAACTCCCACATATTCTCAGAGAGAAAATAGAAGATATTACATAAAACATAAAGGGACAGAATGCTATTTTTATAGGTCCAGAGAACAAAATATAGCTCTAAGATATCAAGTCTAACATTAGAATCAGTTCCAGAAAGTGAGAACAAAGAAGAAAGGGAAGAAAATCAGAGAACATCAAAAATATTTTTTCTAAACGTTAAGGACCTGGTTTCTAGATTGAAAAAGACCTGCCTGTCTCGGGAACAAAAGATGAAAGCAACCCATATAAAAGGCACACCTCGGTGAAATTTCAGAAGAACGACAAGAGAAAATCCTACAAGCATTGAGAGAAAACAAAAACAAAAACCAGATCGCGGCCAGAGGAAACAGGAAGGCCTTCAAGTGAGAAATCTCTTCAAAATTCCAGGGAACCTACTTGCAACACAGAATTCTACATCCTGAGGAAAAAAAAATTAACCGAGAGGATGAAACAAAGATGTTTTCATACTGCTAGTCTCAAAACACACCCATTTCCAACAATCCTTCCAACGGATCTCAGAGAGACGATCTGGCATCAAAACATATCCTCTGCATATTAAAACCTAAGAGAAGATTTCTCTAGGGAATTAAAAAATCCTGCTGATAGCATGCTGCTAAACCAACTGAGCAGCTAGCTGTCAATTTAAGAAACACCATATACTGTAGGGAAACTTCACATGTGCAAGTGCAGGCACTTGAAAGAAGAACCTCACTAATAGAATCTCACCAAGAATGCTCCATGAAGATAAGCCTTTATGCTTTTGCAACAGGAAAATGATTTTCTTTCCTTTTGGGCCACACCCAGCGGTACTCAGGGGTTCCTCCTGGCTCTGCACTCAGGAATTACTCCTGGAGGTGCTCAGTGGACCTTAAGGAATACCTGGGGTGGAACCCAGGTTGGTCACTGAGTCCTCCAGGCCCTAAGTTATACCTTGATGACCGGGCCTCTGGTGACAACCAGACGATGAGCTCCGTGCATGGGCACGGGCCTCCCAGCGAGGCACTGCTCTGCTAGTTCATAAAAACGTTCATATTTTTCATTAAGGATTCACCTGGAAGGAACTCAGCAGCCAATATCAAACAGACATTCACAAGGAAACTGGTCACATATGGGAAAAACTATCTGATATATAAAACCTACATCGTATTTTATAAGTCATAATATCCTATTATGCTAATTTTCCACCAATTAACTTTAATATTATCTTTTAGGGTTTTTTTTGGCAGTCTTAGGAACCAAAGCCCGAGCCTCACCCACGGAGACAAATGCTCCACTCTGAGCAACCTCCCCAGCTCCTAATTAACACAACTTAAGAGCTCTTTTAGAGTGATTAAGGACATTTAAACATGAGGATAAAGTCATTTTATTTTCCGCCTAAAGCATCACTCCTGACAGTAGCTTTGAGTGCTGATTCAGTTTTGCCCCTAACTTGCAACTTAACGAAACAAGAAGCTTGTTATTCAATGACGCTTATAATCACCTGAAGGTCTCCAAATGCTCCTGCAAATAACCACCACTACATTTTATACTATCATGTCCAGCATGCCTGGGCCCCTAAAATCATACCAGAAATTAAACTTGCAATGTCAGAACACAATACAAACAACAATAAAAAAGAACTTAAACGACATGGTTTTAGAAGAAAGCTTAGTCTAAATTCATAGGCACGAGATTAAAGAAAAGATAAAGAACCCAGGACAGGGCTTTGCTAAAGCCCAGTAACTCCTAACGCTCCTGTGAACACACAGTCACACAGCTTGACTCTGTTTACCTCCACCTATCTGCAACGGAAGATTCCTAAACTTCATGTCTACCTACAGTTATGTTGTCTAAAAACAGGAATGGAGCAGGTGACTAGCGGCCCAGCAGCTATTCCCAGAGTGGAACAGGCGAAGGGTGATGAGTAATTCCACCAACTGCAAGAACCCCAAGCATATTCTGCACCTTGCTGCCATGCACAAGTGACCCAATTTGTAATTTTCTACACCTGCAAACGACCCTCTAGATCTCCTCCTTCTCCAGCACATCAGGGGTACTGCCTGTCACCTCCCCATCCCCCCCAACCACTCCGGACCAGACCAGACAGAAAGTACATACACTCACCTTAAAATCTGTATTATTGATATATTCAAATACCAAAGCTGGTGTCTTTGACTGTAAGAGAGAACAGCGATGCTTTTGTCAGTCTTGAAGTGACAGACTTAATAGATTTCGGCTGCACTGGCTCCCCCCGAAGCCCACCTCAACAACCCCAGGGCTGCATACCGAGAGGATCTTTTTATAATCTTATGGTGTCTGAACTTTGCTTCGAAATACCCCGAGAGAGGGAGTGGCGAGGAAGCGGTGGGTGCAGAAGAAACCAAAGCTGGCAATGGGCTGACTGATTGCCGGAGCAGAGTGTCAGGTACAGGGCCGCCCAGCCCACTGGGGGATTGACTGCTGACTTCTGGGATGGCTGACATTTGTCCTCAGGAAGGAATGACCAGAGACTGTGCTCACACAGAGCTGAGCACATGCTTTGCACTAAGGAGGCCCGGGCTTGCGTCCTAGCTCATTCCTGACTGGAATGAGCTCTGTGCCAGGTGTAGGTCACAAAGTAAAGAAGGGGGGGGGGGGATATAGATAGACAGATAGATGTATATATAAAAGTTATTAAAAAAAAAGAAAGAAGAAAGGGGAAGGCAGAGCAACGGCACAGAGGGCAGGCTGCTTGCCTTGCATGTGGTCAACCTACCTGGGTTGGATCCCCAGCACCCCAAATGGTCCCCTGAACCTCGACAGGAGTGATGTCCGAGCACAGAGCCAAGAATAAGCCCTGAGCATCACCAGGTGTGGCCCTCCCAACCAAAACAAAACAAAATGACACCAAACAATGGGGGTGGGGAAGTGGACTTCTCTGAGCAAGTTGCCAGTAGCCCACCAGTGACAAATGAGGTGATCCACTCCCATCCTGGTTTAGTACACAGCAATATGAGATAGAGTCATCCTAAATCTTGGGAGTCAATCACAGCTCTTTTCAGGGTCCAAAAGGAAAATATCTGTCATTATCAACAAGCTATCATACAAAAGGATTACCTCAGTTACAAAACATTAATCTCACCTTACAATGTAGAGGTTTCCTCCCCCAAATCATACATAATCTGTTAAAAAAAAAAAATCAAAAGCACCCAAGCCCTTAAACTACAGTATACCTATATTTCCAGATTTGGAAAGTAGAAAGAAAAAAAAAGGCCAGTCAGAAGTCTTAAGTTTCAAAACTAGGAGAAAAGAAGGGGCTTAAAGGGAGACAGGAAAGAAGAAACATCATCTTAGAAGCCTGCATGGCGGGGCGTTCCTCCGAGGAGCGGGTGACAGTTCCCCTGAAACAGGTCACAGTCCTGCCAAAGCAAGCAGCAGAGCTGGAGGGCTTCATCCCGAGTACGGGATCTCTCCCGGGGGGGGGGGGGGGGGGGGGGGGGGCCGGGTTATTAGAAATTAAACCCGGGGCTCACGAGTGCCGTGTCCTTCAACCCTGGGAGCTATCTTCCTGCTC
>JAOXYA010000015.1:23343307-23353659 GCA_028565675.1 Sorex palustris
TTGTTCATGTTCGAAATTGTAGCACTGTCTGTAGCACTGTCCTCCCATTGTTCATCTGTTTGCTCAAGCAAGCATCAGTAACATCTCCATTGTGAGACTTGTTACTGTTTTTGGCATATTGAACACGCCATGGGGAGCTTGTCAGGCTCTGCCATGCGGGCGGGATACTCTCGGTAACTTGCTGTGCTTTCTGAGAGGGGCAGAGGAATCAAACACGGGTTGGCCACGTGCAAGGCAAAAGCCCTACTTCTGTGCTGTCTCCAGGCAAATTATACTATGTAAATTACCACAAATACTGTTACTAAATCAAATAGCCATCTTTTGCATAAATGTTTGTATCACTTGTATCACTTGTCATTCCATTGATCATCAATTTGCTTGAGCAGGTGCCAGAAGTGTCCCCTGAGGCTCCAGCCTCGAACACAAAATAAGCAAGGTGGGGCCGGAGCTCTGAGACTGGGGTCCAGCTATGTCCTCCCCCACAGCTGCCAAGCTCTAGGCAGTGACTCCCCTAGAACCCAGTTCTCTAGTCTCTTCATCATCGTTAGGAAGCTGAATACTTTGGAAATGAGACCCATTCCAGAGAGAGAGAGAGAGAGAGAGAGAGAGAGAGAGAGAAAGGAGGAACCAACCAAAACCCACCAGCCAGAGAAGCCAGGCTGACAGCTCAGGGGGCTCTGCACCCTGCATTTCCCCCACTGAACATACATCTGGAGGCCGGGAGCACTTCGAGGTGCTGGTGGCCCCTGCATGGCTGGATCCAAGCACTGTCCTGTGTGGCAATCAGCTGAACACCGTGAGAGGGTCCCTGGCCCCAGCACGGCTCGAACCCGTCCCGCCACAACACAGAAAAGCAAAGGACAAACTTCCAAATTAAGTAGCCTGGAAACTTCAAGACTGTCAATGTCATAAAACGACCTGAACTGCCCAAAGTAACTGCCCAAGACTGTACCAAGTGAATGTAACGCTTCCTCCGGGATTTCCTTTCACCGCAAGGAGTGTGAGGGCTGCGGCAGAAGGGACAGTACGGCAGAAGGTGTTTGACTTGCATGGGGCTGACCCGGGTTCAGTCCCTGAGCACAGTCGGGTGTGAGCCTCCCCCACTCCCCCCAACAAGCCCCAAAAGAATATGAGGGCCGGGGAAGGCTGCTCAAAGGGCAAAAGTGAACGCCTTGGATATGGCAGCTCTGAGCTCGACCCCCAGAAACACATGTCACTGACCACCCCCCACTACCAGAGCCATTAACAATGAAGAATGAGGGCTACTATTAATACAACTAAGAGCATTGTTCTGACTGGTACTCTACTGGACTATAGAAGAAATCCTTTTTCCTCTTTTAGGGAATACAGAGTGAAGTTGGAATGTCTCCATTTTATGCTAAAGGCTTTCAGGAAAAAAAATAATAAACAATCTGTTTATACATGCTTACATATATGTGAAGGAACAGGAGAAAGCGACAATGAGGGAGAGAACGCAAAGGGTGATGCCAACGTAACACTTGAGACAGCTAGATAAAAGACACAGGGAATTCTCGGACCTTCTCTAGGTCTAAAACTATGTTTAAAAAAAGAAAAAACATTTTAAATTACCCACTACATCTATAAATCCAGACAGACAATGCTACCAGTATAGTCAGTGTAGGAAACCCCCAGGATTGCCAACCCCTACTAGAAAGCGTGCACAGATGTGTGGCGCGATGAGCGGAAGCACACAGCCAGAAGCCCGTACTGGAGGGGATGGAGGGGCGCGGGGATGTGGCTTCGGGGTACAGCACCGGCCTGTCTGAGGCCCTGGGTCCAAACCCCAGCACCCAAGTAAAAACCGAGAACACGAGTTTAGGCGACCCACCTCTTCCAGCGGGTCAGCCCAGAGCCGCCCATCAGATAAACTCTCCGGGCAGGCGGCTGCCCCTCGTTCCCCATGGCCACGGAGGTTTAACGGGACTCAGTGAAGCCCCTTGCTCTGACCAATTTTCCCGTTTGGCAGTTTCCCGGTGCCAGGCAGAGAAGACAGGGAAGAGGAGGGAGACTGTGGGGCGTGAACAGCAGCTGGGCCTCGCAGACCGGAATCAAGTAGCCCGCAGTCAGGGCAACAACCCCCCCACCCCGCCCCCAGCACCCATACCTCTGCCGGTACCCGGGGCAGGTTCCCGAAGCCGACACACCAAAGCGCTCCCAGGGAGGGACGGGAGGTGTCCATTCTACAAATACAACTGGAGAAGCTGACATTTATAAGTACCCCAACACACACACACACACACACACACACACACACACACACCCCTAAGGAAACAACAACAGAGGCTTTGCCAGTGTCCCCTTCATTTCATTCACCCCCAGTCACACAGGTAAGCCCTCCCCACCCCTTCTGGTTTGCAAGCCAGTTAAGTAACCCCTGCCTCAGGCTCAGAGTCCATCTATTTTAAAAACTCTACTGGGGGCGCATTCTCCGCTGCCTACATCACGGCCGGCCATGTGCACGGTCCCTGACGCTTCTTCCATTTTTCTAAATAGAACGATTTCATTTCCCCAAAGAAAAACACTGACCGGATCTGTTTAGCTGTTTTAACCTTTAACAGACCCCCTCCTCCCACCCCAAATTTTAAAAAATTTTGGTATGATAGGATGGCAAAAAGCTGAAAGATATATAAGCTAAAAATACAACAAAACTAAGGGCCTGGGTGGTAGACAGAGCTGCACATCTGCCTTGCATGTGGGAGAGAGACCCTGTGCTCAACCCCCCAGCACCACAGAAACAAAAAGCAACAAATTTTGTGCTGGGCTGCATAGAAAGATGAAGCTGACAAGGGCCTTCATTGGTCCTATTTGTTTCCTCTAAGTCGCTTAAGGCAATAAAGATCAGAGAATGACTGCACCTTCAAACTTGCTAACATGTAACTTGTTAGCAAATCTGAAAACTAACATCCACCAGAGGCATAAGAACTTTCTGTATCTCAGCAGGTATTAGCAGGCAAAGAGCCACCTCACCATCTTCTTAATCTTGCCGGCATCGGCAGACTCATGGCAAGAAGGCAGACTGGACGTAAATCTGCACCCCTGAATCTGGGAGTACTTTTCTTCCATACCACAGCAACAGACTGACCCACTAAGATATCCATTTCCTCAGCGACAATAAACAATTTCGGTAAATAGTAACTGCCAAGCATGTTGGGCTGGAGTCAGGCAGTTAAGCGTAGCCTGGAGATGGTATTTATTTCATTACCTGGGAGCATCTCGACAATCCACCAAGACTGGCCTAAATATAAACCTGATCTGAGTAATTTCATTTCTTCACAGCAACTTTATCCCTAATCCTTCCAGTCTCACCTTTCCAACCACATCAATCAATCCATGAGAGTAACAGTCTCTCATGGATTTCCAGTATATCAGTCTGTTCGCAGTATTCAGTTTTTCTTACTTAAAAAGGTGAGGCAAACAACAAACCTTTTCCATCTCCAGAAAATGAGACCTTTCTCCTCTGTTCTCTGAAATCTATCACTTGATTTCAACTACAATAGTCACCATATTTTGCAACTTTCTAAGTGACGGGCACTTAGGAGTATTGATTAACAGAAGAAGATTTTTAATACTTTGAAATGAGTGCTATTTTGGTGCATTTTTTTGGCGGGGGGGTTGCTTGGGGGCCTCAGTGCTGCACAGTTGAATGCCAGCTAGGGGCCAGAGGACGTGATGCTGCTGGATCTCGTGGTGCTTTCGGTAGCCAGGACTACCTAAGAACCCCGAGAAGGGCACAGGGAGCCAGGGATAAGACTGTTCTGCAGGTCCCCTAACTCTTGCACCCCCTCCCCAGTCCCTATCCACGCAGTTCTACAAGAAGACACTGATGTGCAGTTTAATTTTTAAACTCAAGCTTAAAGAGCTTCTAAGGGTTGGAGTTAACGTCCCTCCAAATGGTGTAACTCGTGGGCCCCTCCTTCTAGGAAAGGAAGCACCTGTTGATCCAAAGGGTTTCCTACCTGCGTACCTGCATCTGGCTCTCTCACCTGATTCTCCGCCGACTCTGGTTAAGCCAGGCACACCCCTTTAAGAGACAGGGCAGCGTACATGAAGGTGCTGGGTTCTAGAACCCGAGTCCTCCTCCCTCCGTTCTTGGCGCTTCCATTACTATCCGGCCCTAACTAGGAGGAGGCAACTGCAAAACCAGACTCTACAAACTATCTGGGACTGTGCTGAGCCCTCCCAAAAAATAAAAAATAAAATAAAAAAGTTCCTCTTTATCAAGAAAGTCTTCTCACATGCAGGCAGGCCACTCTCCAATAAATAGGTCAAAAGGATAAAAAAATGTTACCACAAAACTCTGGCACAAGATGCAAAGAAACCTTGGAAGAAGTGCCGGGGCAACCCTGGTGACCAGGAAGCAAGACCAAAGAGCACCTGAGTCTGGCTGTGGCCACCCAGCAAATTTAGATCCTTATGGCTGCCACGTCTCACACAGGTTTGCTCCATTCTCAGCCTCTGACCCCAGGACTGCAACCTCAGAAACAGCATTAAGTAGTTTACACGGTTTAAAACTTGAAAATTAGTATTTGGGAGGCAGGGGGAGCTCATTGGAGAACTCAGGAAGCCAGAAAGCACTCCTATAATAACACCACTCCCAAAACGATGGGCAGTCGAGTGCTCGGGCCCCACGTGGTCATGCCGGTCACTTGGAGGCAGGCAGGGGCAAGCTTCACCTCAACCACCCACCTCTGCAGCCCACTAAGGAGAACCATTCAAACATTCAGATAAATACCACCATCCTGATGCAGTAAGATGTCTTGGTACACATGCTCCACTAAGTAACTGAAACGTGAAAGAAACCCACCTCTCCAAGAAGCAGAAAGGAGAAAGCACTTTATAGGCACGGAGCAAACATAGTCTTGGTAGAACCTGCATAGCCAGCCAGCGGCTCACTCTGACATTACCGACAAAGATCTGTAATCAACAGACATCTCACCCTTCTCTGAACATTATCTCCTGGGAGCACAAAAAAAATTCAAACGTCTCTATGATGACGCTTTCGGGGTTTTCTGGGGAGAGGTGGATGGATAGCTAAATAAGAACATCAACAGAAGCCGAGTCATGCAGCTGGGGTGCAGGGGTCCAAGGTGCTGTGCATTTGTTCTTCAGTAACAGTGCTGTTCGCAGGCTGGGAGTCGGTTCAAAGACTGCTAGAGAATGTGCCTGCCGTGCGCAAGGCCCGAGTTCAACCCCTGGTATCACACGGCTCCCTGAACACCACGGGGGTGGGGTGGGGTGGAGGAGTACCAATGGGGTACCCCCTATAAATGAATGTATTGCCCTCAACTTCTATTTAGGACACAGTTTGATCAGAAGGATCCACGGGCTGAAATCCACACAGGTGCTGACAAAATGCTAAAAGTTGCTCAAATAAGTTTATTTCAGTGTATGCCTGCCTAAGGTTCTACAAAGGAGCTAAAAAAGTTATTTTTTTTTTCCAAAATCAAAAGGTGAATCTTGACCTGCTCTTAACTAATCCTTACACTCCCCACTTTTAAAACAACTTCAGTCACAAAAGGCAGAACTGGAAAATTTCAGGTTCAATCTTACTTGGGGGGGAGGGGGGGAAGGGAGGGAAAGAGAGGGGAGAGCGAGCGCACAGGGTCAAGGCACAGGGTTCAGGCCTTGTTAGACCCCCACACTTGCAGGGTTCCCCCCAAACAGCAGGAAACCACCCCTCAAGCAGAGAGCTGGGAGTAGCCTCCCCACCCCACAAAGAATCTCTGGGAATGTCTCACTTCAGGATATAGGAAAATTTTGCTCACCAGTCTCTAAATTCCTGAAACTTCTTAGTATAAGCCCCATGGCTCGGCGGGGCGGGGGGGGGGGGGGGCTAAACAGAAGACTAAAACTCTCTGACCATGGATGGGAGGGGGGGAGAGACGGCTCCTGGGGCCGTGAGTAGCCCTGCCTCGAGGAGCCCCTGTGCTGCACGGTCCCAAGCCAGTGCTGGGTGTGGCCCCCCACAAACCCAGCACAGCGAAGGGCTGGTCAGAAACGTCAAGAAGCAGGTTCGCCACATCGGCCACTTCTGCAGAAGGAACGTGTTGCACGTCCCCACCTGCAGGGGACACAGGCGTACTGGAGAGCACTTCCTACCGGCCTCCAAATTCTGACCTGGTTTCCTGCCCTACACCCCAGCAATCATTCCCAGCTTCAGTGTATCTGAGTAGAGGAGCAGAGCTCTGAAATTAGACATCGATCTTGGGGCTCCCGGGCACTGAGCAGGGGGACCAGGAACTGGGAGTGGTCCCAGTGACAGTGGGTTTGGTGCTGGGGGCAGCAGAGTCAAGCCAACAGAGTTCAGGGGATGACGCTGTGCCAGGCATCCAAGGCAGGCTCCGGCAGGTAAAGCATGCGCTCCAGCCCTCTGGGTCCCAACAAGAATCTTAAGTGGAAACCACCATAAATACCCGTCGTAGTTTCTTACTCCATCCTTCAGAGAGGAACAAAACCTGGACTGAGCTGCCACAGGCCTTGCGTGTGTCTAGTTCTCACTAGTGGAAGCAAGTCGGTTCCAGCTGCACCCTCAAAGGTACCTGTGCCACCCAGAAACTGGGCACGACTAACAGGACCATCAATCAGAGGGGCGTCCCATGTCTGACCTCACAACACCAGAACTTTTCCTGTGCTCAACAGTAAGATCTCACAATCCTCAGTAAAACAGGCAGCAAGATATCAGACCAGAAAAACAAGAGTTCTGGCTCAGGCTTGAGTCAATATAAGGATGCTGGGTAAGTTTCTTGGTACCTAGGTTTCTTATTTGTCAAAAGAAAACAAAACTGAGTTTCCAGGCTGGGTTTCCTCAACGCACTGCAAAGCTCGACAGCTGGGAAAAGATGGTCCAGCCAGTCCTTCTCGCTCTCCTTGGGAAGGGAGACCAAAGGGTGCTGTGATGCTTTCCCGAGTGAACACAGAACTCACAGGACCTGCGGGCTGTGCCTTTCAGATGCACCCCGGGAAGCTGCATGCTGACGCTCGGAACGCCAGCACTGCACACAAGCTGGAAGCTTTTTCTGGAAGTGCGTTTGAGACAGCTCGTCCTCTCAACGCACAGTGGCGAACCATAGGTACCACTAATTCTGATTTATGCTTTGGTTGTTTCCTAGAAACACTTTAAGCAGCTTCTATTAAAAACACGAGGCTGTGCATCCCGAGGAAATGCTGTATGTCATTCCCAGGGGGGTTCTCTGAGAACATTTCTCTAAGCACACGTGCTTACCTGGGCCAAGGAGACGGCTCCATGAGCTTAAAGGGTTACGGGCACGTGCTGTGCACGCAGGACCCTGGGCATCTCCCGGCCCCCTGAGCACCATGGGGCATGGGGGGAGCCCCTAGGTACCCCCACTATGTGACTTTGTAGTACAAGTGGTATTTGGGAAGAAGGAATTCAAACTCGACAGCTTTGACAGTGATGCCTCACTTCCCATTTCCGGTGTTGGTAAGAGAGGGCAATGCCAATGGGATTCGGCATCTCCCTCACTGGGTGATGAGCCAGATGAGCCCGGGAACTGATCCCCTTCCCGGAAGCCGAGTTGCAGACGATGGAAGCCCGACTCTTCATACTCAACAGGGGTTGAGGCCGCCCCAACTCTATCCTCAAGGCACAGAAACAGCATCTCAGTCTCTCATTCTTGGAAGCCTCTGCAAGATGGCCACACTGCAAGCCACGTGTCTTAATTACTCTCTGATCTTCTCCATCTTTCCCTGAATGACATGCCCAGACACCCAATTACCTGGCAATGATGAGGGGGCCCCTTCACCCATTCGAAGAACTACTTTTTAGCACACCCTATGAAACATCATTAAAGTGACACAATTTATCAGTTACCCGAAGGAGTATTTAGTCAATTCTTCTTGCTCATTAGGATCCTGTCTTCATCCAAGAGATAACAGGTGTATTATTATCAAACCCCACGGCTGAGCCAGATAGCGAGACTGTTTTGTTCCAACAATTATTTGAGCGATTATAAGTGTATGTTTCCACTTGCCCCCCCCCCAATTTCCCCTGAACTAGTGATAAGGAACAACGACTGTTCCCTGCACTTCTTCTGGTCCCCTCTATCCATCCCACCTGACACTAAAGAAACAGGTGATCATCCATTAAGGCGTTTCCCTCCACCTGTACCTCAAACAGCATTTCTGAAAGCTGCTCCAGTTTCTTTTCCACTTCCCCCCAGCGAACCAAGAGTCACAACCCCAGTGTTCGAGGAATGGTTACGAAAAGGGCTTGCTTTCATCTGGAACCCTCTGGAGTTTGAGAGAAGCAGAACCCCCTCCAGAGGTTGCCTTTGGGAGCCCCTGGGATGCTCCTTCACAAGGGCCACGGAATCTGAAACAGGTCTGCGGCCACGGCGGAGAAGCCACCATCCAGGAAACCAGAGTTGGCCGGGCTGAGCCCGGACCCACAGCTGGGTCCCTGCTGACCTTCACCTGGAGGACTGCCACCGAGAGGACACTCACCTTGAGGATTTTGACCACCACTCGCTCATTGTTGGTGATATTGATGGCCTCAAAGACTTCGCTATACTTTCCGCGACCAAGTTTCCGAACCAGTTGGTAATCGTCCTGATTACTGCCGAAGGCAAGAGTGAGACATAAATAAACGGCAGCACGGAGAGATGCGACGGGGCCCCCGCCGGCCACCCGGGCACCCGCTCCCATTAATCAAATGCCAGTGTGCCCATCCATCCGTCCATCCACCGGTCCATCCGTCACCCCCCGCAGCTCATTCCCTACATGAGCGCCGGCCTCCCCCCGCTCCCAGCCCCTCTTCCCTCCCGACCTCGGGCGCCGAGGGGGCGGCGGGGAGGCGGCCGCCGGGGCGGGCAGGTTCCGCCAGGAGCCTGGCGAGAGCGGGTGCGGTGGTGGGGATGGGGATGGGGATGGGGGGCGGGGGTTTGCCGGCTCCAGGTCCCCGTCCTCCACCCCCAAAAGCCCCAGAAATCTGGACGCCTCCAACAAAATTCCCTCCCGGCCGGCCTCATTTCCCAAAACTAACAAAGCGAAGAAAAATTAAAAAAAAAAAAACTACCTCCCCCTGTTTTTTTGGAATCGCCGGAGGAGAGGACAGCTGTTGACTCGGGACCCCCTGCGCGCCCACCCGCACACCCCCCCCATGCGCATCCCCCCTGAACCCGACCTTTCCCCTCCTCTCCCCTCCCCTCCCCTCCCCCGGTCCCGGGCGTTCCTGCAGGGGGTAGTAACGGGGGCCGGCGAGATGGGGGGTCCCAGCCGGGCGGGGGTGGGGGTGGGGGTGGGGGTGGGGGCGGGGGCGGGGGTGGGGGTGGGGGTGGGGGGGGGGGGGAGAAAGGCCCAAATTGAGGACAATTAGTGTTGGTTGGGATGGTGTTAGCACATTATATGATAAAACTGAACTTAAAGTGTCAAATAAAAAGTACAACTTCACTGCAAATTGGGGGGAGGGGGAGTAAGGGGTTACTCCCTGCTGTGCTGGAGCCAGGGTCAGCAGCAGGCAAAGCACCGTGGAATTTAACTCAAGAAAGTGGAATGGCAACAAGCAGTAGTACAAACCTCCAAAACAGAGAATCAAGGAGGGATCAGAACTCACTCGTGGGGATCACATAAGAAACAATTACAGATCCTTCGAGTTTTTGTTGACCATCTGGCGCATTTTAAGATATGGACTATTTAAACTGCCTTAAATAAACCACTGCCTTTTGGACTTAGCGACATGAAAATATTCCACAGTACATTTACAAAAGTAACGTTATGACTTAGCTCCGGTCGGACTGGGAGAATTGGTCAGAATTCCAGAAGTAAACAAAGTGATGACTCCGTTTACAATAAAGGGCATGAGCCGCAAAGAAAGCAGTCAAAAGATTTATGATGAGCGGTCCAGGACTAGAACGCTGACCCCCTCCGGCGCTGGCCCCTGCATTCATCACAGCCCGATACATTGCCAAGTGTCCCCACGTGCCTGCTGCACTGAAGGGACAGGTGCGGAGCTGCACTGAAGGGAGCCGGGGAGACGGACAGGGACCCAACTAGGAGACGCCCAGCTCCATCAGGATGTGACAAACGCCTGGGGAGAAAGCAAGCCCCGGGTGCACGGGAACGACGGGGGGCTTCCACGGTCCAGGGGCCGCGCGAGGCCGGGGTTCGGGGTACCGGCGCCTCCCGAGAGCAGCGGGTGCGGGACGCTCCGCATGTCCCCGGAGACGAGACCCGGGTTCCCACCCAGCACCCGGTGACAGTCCGCCCGAGGAGCCGCGGCCAGTCCCTGCCGACGTCCTGCGCGCCCGCCCGAGGCCCCGCGCCTGCTCCGCGCCGCGTGCCCGCGCGGAGCCCCACCCGGACCCGGACCCGAC
>JAOXYA010000015.1:23410981-23423447 GCA_028565675.1 Sorex palustris
CCCCCCCCCAATCCCACCCCATCCCTGTGGCAGGGCATTCCCTTTTGTTTTCTCCTTTTGTGTGCCGTGGTTTGCAAAAGAGGCATTTATGCCCAGTTTCTTATCTGGGTGAATTACTCAATTGGGAGTTTACCAGAAACTGCAAGTCCTGCTCTGAGGAGACAGAAACTGAGGCCTAGTTGAGACTTACTGTTAGCTGCTGCCTGTCATGCATCAGTTTCTCCTCACATTGGGAAGGGCTTGACTCGGGCGCTCCTCCACGGAGCAGCCCACGGCCTCTGCTTCTCATCCACAGGATGAGCCAGAAGCTTCTAGACTGGGACCCAGGGCTCTGCTTAGCTGGGCATGTGCTGACCACCCCGCCCCAGAGACCCAGAAAGGGGGCAGCATGTTGGGGGGCTGCCGGCAGCGTCGGGGAGCGCCCGTGAGCCCAGACACAGCCCTGGGGGCCAGGACCCCATTCGTGGAGCCTGGGAAACGGGGGGGGGGAAACTTCGTGGTCCCTCCTTTGCAGAGTGGGGTGCTGTCGTTCAACTCTGTTTAGGTTGGGAAACTCGTACTCACCCGGCTTTATGCCCAGAGCAGAGCTGGACATACAGGTAGGGCCCCCCAAATGGGGACCTGGGGTCTTGAGAGCCGGCCAACTGGAACTGGCCCTGCATGACTCCCACACACGCGGGCCTCAGTTTCCCCATCTCCTAAGTGGGCCAGTGGCCGCACCGTCACGGCCCCGCAGAACCTTTGATGTCCCCGCTATTTCCACCGACCCACCGTGAAAACCACCAGTAAAGGGGAGTTGTGGGGAGTCTGGGGCGCCCTTGCTTTCCTGGGTCAGTCTCTGAGCACCCTGTCCCCTGCGAGTAGCCGCTCCCCTGGGCCTCTGCCCGCCCAGGCATCCCCTCCTGGTGCAGGAAGCTCGGGGCCAGTTCCAGAAGCCAGGGCTCCCGCACGCGTTTTGTCCTCTTGCGAGGGGCCATTAAATGAGTCCGCACAGGGGGAGTCCGAGAGGCCAGAGCCCCCCGCCCCACAAGGCGCCCTCACCGCCTCCCCCTTTGCTTGCTGCCCGCAGGAGCCCGTGGACACCTTTCTCGTGGCTGATGACACGGACTGGAAGGTAGGTGTGGGGGCTCACAGCTCCGCGGGAGAGGTACCCCCCCTTTCCCCCGGGTCGGGGGCGGCTGGGGCGGGAGGAGGGGGGATGCTGTCATCCCAGACCAGCCTGGCTCCCGTGAACGGGTGGCAGCGGCGGCGGGTGGATGCTCCAAATAGCCGGTTTCCATGGCAACTGTTGCTGGGCCAACCGGGGCCTGCTGCCTCCATGCCAGGGTCCCTGTGGAAACCTAAGCGACGCTTTGTTTCTCTTCCTCCCCCGAGGAGGCTCCTGCTGCCTGCTCTCCCTGCCGGCCTCCCTCCGCCCCCTGCAGCCTTTTATCTCGGGGTCCTGGTGGACAGCAGGCAGCAGACACCCCAGCAGGGCGCGCTGGCCGCCAGAGCCCTCACACCCCTGCCCTGGCCGAGGCCAGACTTCCATTTGGGTCAGTGTCTGAAGCCCGTGACTGGCCAACCTGGTGACGCAGGAGGTGGGGGTGCCACGGGCTCCTCGACCCACTGGGTGCCGCACCCCTGCAAGGGCACCGTGGAGCACCAGCCCTGCCTGAGCACAAGGGTGGGTGTGGGGGCCAGAGGGGGGGGACAAACGCCAGCCTGGGGGCCTGCGGGGGGCAGGGAGGGGACAGGGAAACCTAGGATCTCCTGTGTCCAGCCAGCAGGTCATGGCACACGGAGCGAGGGCATGGGGGTCCCTCCCCAGGGGCCCTGCCCCTTCCTCCACTCACCTCTGTGACCCACCAGCAGGGAGCCGGAAGGCCAGGAGCTGTTACAGCTTCCTCTCTGCCCTGTGTTTGGGGGTGCCCTGGACGAGACCCAGCAAGGAGGCAGCCGAGATGGACCCCGGCTCCCGGCTCCTGGTCCCTGGCTCTATGTGATATGGAGGTTTCAAGGAACCTCTCTGGGCTGCCTTTTCCTTCAGGGGGTGAAACGAAAGCTCCTAGAGATCTCCCAAGAGGCGAGGGACCCTGGTTCAACCCCCAACACTACATGGCCCCTGAGCACTGCCAGGAGCAACCCCAGAGCAACACACACACACACACACACACACACACACACACGCACGCACACGCACACACACACAGGATGAAATGCCTGATGCACATCAAACAGATGTCTTGGGTGGTCACCCCGGAAGTGGCATCTGTGCCGCAGGGGTTTGTAAGGATGGAGTGTGATGCTTGGAGCTCCTGCTGCTCTCCCTCCCACTTGCAAGAGTGGAGGCTCAGAGAGGTTGACTGACTTGCTCAGTGGCACACAGCAGGACAGCTGTGCTGTGAGGAGCAGCCTCATTGGCGCTGGGTGCGGCCTTGCTGGGCAGAACTCCAGGAAGGGGGCTGACAGACTGGAGCCAGCAGCCGGCCTGCTGCCGCTTCTCCCAGGCCAGGCCTAGCGAGGTCTGGGCAACTGTGGGCAGAGCTGGAACAATCCATGCAGCTTTCATCCCTCAGTTCGGCGAGGAAAGCAAAATCCCCATTTGCGATGAGCCTAAGCCAGAGTGTGACACTCAGGGGCTTGTGTGACCTCCTGGTGCGTGTGTGGCGCGGGGCGGGAGATCTGCGGTTTGAAGCTCTGGGTCCGAGCACCAGTGAAGGCTGCAGTGGGCTTCAAGGGGGGACAGTGCCCAAGGTCAGCTGCCCACCAGGGCTAGGGCAGGAAGGCCATGCAGAGGTCAGGGCTCAGGTGGGCATGGTTGGATGGGGACCATGGAAGGTGACAGGTTTGGTGCCACAAAGAGTGGGAAAGCCCCACCCTCCCCCACCTTCCCGAGCACTGGAGGGGGGTGTTTGTGGGCACCCAGGGGACCCGGCTTGACCCCCTCTGGGCTGCCTCGGCTGTCGGACCTTGCTCCTGGGCTGTGGGGAACAGGAGGTGACCCCAGACCTGAGGGGCAAGGAGGAACCCACACCCCACCTTGGCCGCCCACCCCCTCAACACGCACAAAGTCAGCGTGAGAGATGGGGCAGGGGAAACGGTGACCCCGCCAGAGGACATGGGCCCGTGTGGGCTGGTCATCCTCATCATGACCAACCAACCTGCACCGGGTGAGTGATGCAAGCCGGCTCTGCGGAAGCTTGGCTGGTTTCCTCACCAAAAAGAGACAGAATGGGGGCACAGGCACCCCACACCCCTCCCTGGCCTGTCTGTCACCCCTACATCTCCGTCCAGGGGTGACCTCCTCCTCCTCTCCTCCCTCCCCTGGCCGGCCTGCTTCCTCTCCGCTGCCAGCTCCAGCGAACCACCCCCGCCCCACCCTATGCCACTCTGATTCCTGGCTGCGCATGGGCACAGGGAGCCTGCGGGGGTGGGGTGGGGGTGGGGGGCTGGAGCCCAGGAGAGCAGTGGGCCTGGTGGCGCTGCGGGGAACCGGGCAGGTGCCCTGGGCTTAGCCACCGCTCCTCTTGCAAAAACAACCTCGCAGGTGGGGATGGGGGTGGGGATGGGTGCGGTGCTGGGTCACACCGCTGGCCCCGGGCAGGCACGGGACAGAGCAAGGCTGCCCTAGGGGAGACCGTGGAGGCAGTGGAGCTCCCCCGCCACGCCACCCCAAGACCGCCCGGGACCCCACGCCCCTCTGGTTGCGTGCTGCGAACCGACCTTCCCGGACTGGGGACCCTTGATGCCCGCTCTGCGCCGCAGCCTGCACTGCCCGGCGTGGGTTGGGAGCGTCGGGGCGCCCGTGTGGCTCACGCAGGGTGGCCCGGACCCCGGGGTGCAGCGGCGGCGGCGGCGGCAGTGGCAGTGGGCGTGCGCCCGCGGGTGCGTGGCCCCGGGCTGGGCAGCGGCCGGGGTTGGGGCGCGACAGGAGTGGGCGGAGCCGTGCCGGGGGTGGGCGGTACCAGGGCCCCGGCGGCCAATGGGAGCGCAGCCGAGCCGGCGGCAGCCAATCCGGGGGCGGGGGCGCGGCGAGCGGGTGCCCGCGCCGCAGCCCCGCAGCGAGGAGGGGCGCCGAGGCCGGGCCCGGCTCGGCTATAAAGGGCCGCGGACCCCGCGACTGAGCTGCCGGTCTCGCACCTGCGCCGACCCCCGCCTCGACTGCTGGAGCCCGGAGCCTTAGGCCTTTGTTCGCCCTTCGAGGTCGAGGCGAGCCGCCTCCCTGGCAAGATGCCCGAGTGCTGGGATGGGGTGAGTGAGGGTCCGTGGGGCGGCCGGGGGGAGGGCGCGTCCCCGCCTGCTGTGCGTGCCCGCTCGGCTCCCTGCGGCACGCGTCGGGTCGGGGCGCCGGTGCTTTAGAAGGTTGGGGTGACTGCATCCGCAGTGCGACCCCCAGACAGCATCCTCCCTCCCGACCCGCTCTCTAGGAGCCGCGACTGGCAGAGGCCAGGGGCACTTGGCACGCTGGGCCTTGAGGCTGGGGTCTCCTGGGGGTCCCCGCGCCTTCGGATTGGGTGGAGGAAGCCTGCACTGGCGCCCCGAGGCGCAGCCAGGGGTCTCCGCGCCCTGGTGGAGGCAGAGGCAGGGGCCTTGCTGTCCCCAGGCCTCCCCCTGCCTCCCTGCCCTGCCCCATCTGCAGACCAGGAATGACCCCCCACCCCCCACGCCATTCGTTGAATTACTGATGCCCCCATGGAAGGAGTCCACACGCGCCTCCCCCGAGCCCACCCCCACCGGTAGCCTGCACCCCTGAAGGTCGTGGGCGAGGAGAGGCCTGGCCGAGAGGGGCAGCCGAGCCCGCCCCCTCCTTCTGTCGCAGTGCCTCCGTGTTGCCCACCAGAGATGAGGGCTGGGCTCTGACGTCACCTGGAGCCAATGGCAGCGCTGAGGGGGGGGGGGTGCTCGGCGCATTCCCCTCCCCCTGCAGCCCCCCGGGGACCGGGCCTGGCCTCCTTCTCTGCAGCTCCCTGCATCCCCGCTCTGGGTGGGAAGAGGCGCAGGGAGGTCACCTCCGGGGTTCAGCCAAGGTCACTCGTGCCCCACCCGGGCTGAGCCCTTCCATTTTCCACAGGGAGCTGAGCCTTATTGGGGTGAGGTCTTGCTGCTCAGTTCCACCCCCCAGGAGGGCTACGAGGGCAGAGGGGCCACCCCCATATACGCAGGTGGAGGGACCTTCGGGTGTGGGGGGCAGTGTACCCCACAGGCCCCTCAGGAGCTCCGGAAGCGCATTGCAGCATCCGGGGCAGGGGCTCCCCGCCTTTGCCCCCCCTCCCCTGCCTCCTTCCCTGGCCAGGAGAGCATACAGTGTGGGGAGGGGGGCACCCCAAGAGACTGCCTGCCTAGGGGTGGCACTGGATCTCCCCCCACAGAAATGCCACCTGATGGCTGTCCCCCCTCCCCCGAGCCTGGCATCTAGCAAGGCCCACCAGCCTACTCTGCACTTGACCTTGAGCAAGTCATTTCTCCCTTCCTGGCCTCAGTTTCCTCTCCTGGGCGGCTTGCCCTTGCAGAGCACAGGAGAAGGCAGCTGAGGGGGTGGGGCAGGGGGCAGGGAGGCTGTGGGGAGCCCGTGCCCCCAGGACAGTGGGGCTCTTGGCAGAAGCGAGCTCCCGGGATGAGGCATTAGGCCCGTCACAGGCTGCTCCTAGACTCCAGGCCTGTTCCCGTGCTGCCGTCCCTGCTGCCTGCGTCTCCTCTGTCCCTCGAGGAGGCGGGAGCTGGGGTCTCTGGGCCCAAGTGCTGTTTCCTTCTGTCCTTGACCCAAACCCACCGCAGCCTCCCCACAGCCGCCCTGAGCTGCACCATGCAGGGCCACGCTGTCCTTGACCTCGGACCCATCCTTCCTGGGTCTTCCCACCAACGGGCCTGGAGGGAGTCTGCAGGGGTCTCTGCCCGGGGTCGGGGTGCCCAGGCTCCTCCACATGCCATGTGCTTTGGGAGCTGGAGGAATAGCTGGGCCCGGCCTTGGGGTGGGGCCTGAGCCGTCGGGGGTCACGGGAGGCCTTGGGGAGAGGCATTTCGGGATGGAAGGATGCAAGGAGCAAGGACTTGCAGGGGGGCAGAAAGATAGTCCAGCAGGTAGAGTGCTTTGAGCCTGCCGACCCGGGTTCGATCCCTGGCACCCCGATGGTCCCTTGAGCACCGCCAGAATGACCCCTGAGCACAGAGCCAGGTGTGGCCCCAAAACCAAATAAAGAACTTGGGGTGGGGTGGGGCCAAAGAGAGAAGTAGAGGGGGGAGCACTTTTGCCAACCTGGCTTCACCGTCCCCTATGGTTTCCTGAGCCCACCAGAAGTGATCCCTGAGCTCAGAGTCAGGAGTCGATCCTGAGCACCACCAGGAGTGACCCCCAAAACCAAAAGAAGCTGGGGTGGGGCAGAGAAGTGGCTGGGGACAGGGGGCAGGTCTGTCGTGGCCTCTCTCCTCAGGAACAGCTGCTGTTGCAGGGCTGAGGGGGGCTGGGTGGTCAGCAGTGAGTGGCGGGTCCAGGCCTCATGTCATCTGGCTCAGCATGTCCTCGTGCCTGTGTGTAGAGGAGACTAGAACCTTCCAGAGCAAACCAGCTCAAGGTCCTGTGCTGAAGGCATAGTTCATTGGTGTGTCCTCGCTGGGGGACATTTGGGGTGATGGGGGGTGCTCCTTACCTGCAGAGGTAGGGTCCCCCGCAGACCCCACAACCCCCCGTGACCTGGTTCTCTGGAGGAGCTGGGGTGAGGAGAGGTGCCTTGGGGGTCCAGCCCTGTCTCCACCCTACAGGAACATGACATCGAAACGCCCTATGGCCTCCTGCACGTGGTGATCCGGGGGTCCCCCAAGGGGAACCGCCCAGCCATCCTCACCTACCACGATGTGGGCCTCAACCGTAAGTACCCGCTGTCTCATCTGGCTCTTCTGCCCCCGGAATCTGCCAGCGCAGAGTTGCCTCTCGCGTCCCGCAGGGTCTCCCCCGCAACCCCCCGCCCCCCGACACACAGCCCTGTGCTGAGGCTGCCCCTGGATGGGCCCCACCACTGAGGAGCGTGTCCTTGCAGACAAGCTGTGCTTCGACACTTTCTTCAACTCCGAGGACATGCAGGAGATCACCAAGCACTTCGTGGTGTGCCACGTGGATGCCCCTGGCCAGCAGGTGGGGGCGTCCCAGTTCCCTCAGGGGTAAGTGCCCAGAGGCCCATCCCCGGAACCGTCCCAGCCCCGAGCCCCGTCCCCTGGTCCCGCGCAAGCCTCACTTTGGCTCTGCCTGCAGGTACCAGTTCCCGTCCATGGAGCAGCTGGCCGCCATGCTCCCCAGCGTGGTTCAGCACTTTGGGTGAGTGCCCCCCACCTGTCCCTGCACTGGGGGGCCTTGGGCTTCGACTGAGGGTGGCGGGTGGGGCCAGCCCGAGCGTCACGGGCCCATGTTCTCCACTAGGTTCAAGTATGTGATTGGCATCGGCGTGGGAGCCGGAGCTTACGTGCTGGCCCAGTTCGCGGTGAGTGTGGTCACGCCAACGACCCCCAGGTCCCCCACAGCCCAGGCAGCCCTCTGCGGGGGGCCAAGCCAAGACCTGGGAACCTTCCCTGTTTGTTAGTTTGCGTGTGTGTGTGTGTGTGTGTGTGTGTGTGTGTGTGTGTGTGTGTTTGAACCACACCCAGCAGCGCTCAGGGCTCATTCCTGGCTCGGTGCTCAGGGCTCACTTCTGATGGGGCGTCGGGAAACCCAGTTTAGCTGCATGCAAGGCATGGGCCTTTTTACATGCTGTACTATCTTCTCAGCCCCAATCTTCCCTATTTCCTTCAAGGAAATTAATATTTTGCTCTACACCCAGAGGTTCCTTTTCTTGTATGTTTTTTCCAGAGACTCTAAATTGCAACTTCTTCACCACAGCCTGAAATCAGAGTTTCTTTTGGCACAGTGCTAGCCCACTGGCTGCTCACCCCACCTCCTGAACACTCATTTCACAGGTCTGGGTGGTGCTTACACAGGAATCCTGCTCAACTAAAATGGTATCCAGGAAATGGATTAGGTATCGTCCCAAGAAAATTGCATTTCATGGGCTAGAGCAGCAGTATGGCATGTAGGGTGTTTGCCCAGCACAGGGCCAAACTGGGTTCAATCCCCGGCACCCCATATGGTCCTTGAGCACTGCCAGGAGTGAGTCCTCACCACAGAGCTGAGTAATCCGTGAGCATCGCCAGGTCTGACCCCCCAATATGTGTGTGTATACATACATATATATACACATGTATATATATGTATGCACATGTGTTTGTTTATCAAATATATATGCAAGAATTCCCAGTTTGGGGGTCAGCCTAGCCATTTTGTTCATCTTAGACCAGTCCCTCCCAAACTTGGTATGATGATGGGATTGTTTCCCCAGACACACAGCTGAGCAGAACATGGATGGCCTTTACAATAGTGCCCCTGAAACAGGCTTGGGGGAAGTTGGTCCATGGTGGTAGGGGAGCGAGGCAGTGCCGGGCTTACTTCTCACTGAGCAGCCCTGGGGGTGTGGCACAGAGAGATGGTTCCGAGGCCTGGGGTGCAGGCTTTGCATGGGAGAGCTGTGGGTTTGAACCCCGGCACCACACAATCCCGTAAGAACAGAGGCAGGAGTAACCATGGTGAGCATCACTGGGCAGGACCCACGGCCAAGAAACAATAATAACTTGAGGCCAGAGCAATAGTACAGTGGCTAGGGTGTCTGCCTTGCATGCGGCCGACCCGGGTTCAATCCCTGGCATCCCATATGGTCCCCTGAGCACTGCCAGGAGTAATTCCTGAGTGCAGAGCCAGAAGTAACCCCTGAGCATTGCTGGGTGTGACCGAAAAAGAAAAAAAAAACAAACAACAACAATAACAAAAAAGAATAATAACAATAACAGTAAAAAGGAAAGAGGGATATGTTTTGTGGAAGATGTTCCCTCGCTTTACAACAGTCTCTTCAAGGGTGGGAATGTTTGTCTAAGCTGGGGGCGGGGGGAGTGTTTTTATTTCTGGAGGGGACCTGGTTTGAGTCCACACCCAGCTGTGCTCAGGGGCTACTTCTGGCTCTGTGCTCAGGGAACCGTGCATGGTGCTGGGGGTCCAACTGGGGTCAGCAGCACGCAGGGCACCCCTGTAGTTGCTCTCTGGCTCCTGGTCCAGGGTTTCTCAAACGTTTCCTATTCATAATCCCTTTGTGCTCAGGACATCTTTATGTGCCCTTGGGCTAGAAAGTAGATGAACAAGACCAGGAGATCGCTTCCCCCGGTTCAATTTCCAGCACTGTAGGGTCCCCCAAGCTCTGCTGGGTGTGGCCTGACACCCCCAGCTCTGCTAAGGGCAGCAGTGGTACCCCAGCTCTGCTAGGACGGCCCTGGCACCGCCAGTTTTGCTCGGGCAGCAGTGGTACCCCCAACTCTGCCGGAGCAGAGCCACGTCCTCAGGCCCTTGTGCTGAACCAAAGCTGAGACTTGTCAGTAGGGTCCCTGTAGCTCCTGAGCACAGTTTGGGAGCAATCGCCAACCCCCCCGCTTGCCTCAAATAGGTATAGAGGGACCAGAGAGATAGCACCAGTACTTGGCATTTGCTTTCGATGTGGCTAACCTGGTTCACTCCCCAGTGCCCGATACGGTCCCCTGTGCCCGCAGTAGTGATCCCCGAGCACAGAACCAGGAGGAAGCACTGAGCACCCAAGCCAACATAAAATAGGTGTACAAACCAAACATTGGCTGCTAGTCAGTCAGCCTTACTTTGAAGCATTTTTCGGGACCGCCATGTTCCATTCCCTGGCCCTGGGTCTGCCCTGGAAACATCCCTGAACTGGAGATGCCCCAAAGAAGCCCGTTTCTGCTTTGCGTGGTGACACGATGTTTCCTGTTTCTCCACCATGGATGCTGCTCCTGTAGTTCTAAAACGGAAATAGGACTCTAGCCTCCAGCCTCTGTTGTGTGTGTGTGTGTGTGTGTGTGTGTGTGTGTGTGTGTGAGAGAGAGAGAGAGAGAGAGAGAGAGAGAGAGAGAGAGAGACGTTACTGGTGCCCGCTGGAGCAAATCGATGAACAACGGGAGGACAGTGCTACAGTGTTTGTGTGGGGGCCACGCCAGACAGTGCTCAGGGCTTGCTCCTGGCAGAGTTCAGAGGACCGCATGGGGTGCCGGAGAACTGAACCAGGGTCAGCCACGTGCAAGATAAAAGCTTAACTCTGGTCTTTGCCGCTGTCAGAGGAGCTCTCTTACCAGACACGCGTCTTACGTTCGGGGTGATGGAAAGGTGGCGGGTGGGTACAGGCAGCCCCTGGTGCAGCCAGTGGGGTCACCAAAACTCCTGGAAGTCCCGGGAAGCAGTTCCCTCACCCCAGAGTCAAACTGGAGGGTCATAGCCCTCTGCACCCTGCCATCCCACCATCCCCTCTTCCTGCAGCTCAT
The DNA here is from genome assembly GCA_028565675.1 of Sorex palustris. NCBI lineage: Eukaryota > Metazoa > Chordata > Mammalia > Eulipotyphla > Soricidae > Sorex > Sorex palustris. The sequence goes on from JAOXYA010000015.1 coordinate 23,421,353, forward strand.
CTTCCCCGACCTAGTGGAGGGGCTGGTGCTGATCAACATCGACCCCAACGGCAAGGGCTGGATCGACTGGGCGGCCACCAAGGTGAGAGGACCGGCCAGCCGGGGTTGGGGGGTGGGGCACCCGGGGGCGCGGGGGGCATGGGACCAGGCGCTGTCACAACCCACCCACCTGCTCCGCAGCTCTCTGGCCTGACCAGTGCACTCCCTGACACAGTGCTCGCCCACCTGTTCAGCCAGGTAAGGACACGCCAGGTGGGGAGGCAGATGGGGGAGCTGGGGAGGTTCTGCCACACCTCGGGAGGCCCCCAGATTGTTGGGCCCCCCACCCCTGCGCTGGTGCCCCCCAGGAGGAGCTGGTAAACAACACGGAGCTGGTGCAGAGCTGCCGGCAGCAGATCAGCAACGTGGTGAACCAGGCCAACCTGCAGCTTTTCTGGAACATGTACAACAGGTGAGGGACCCCCCCCACACACACCCCCTCCCCGCCACGGGGGCTGCATGTTGAGGGTCTGCTCCCACGACTAGGACGCCGTGAGCGGAGCCTGAGCCCAGCGCTGGGAGTCGGGTTTGGACGAAGTTGGGGGTTCAAATTCTGCTCCTCCCTTTCGGGGTTTCCTTCTGGGCAGGGGCCAGCCCCTCACCTTGCCCTTCGCTTATTCCCAGGACCCCACAGCACAGCTGTGCCCAGCAAAGGCTTCTTGGGGGGCGGTCTGTGCATTTTGAGCCCCCCTCCGGCATGCATGGGGGGTCTCCCCTATTGCTGTGCAGCCCTGTCCCCATATCACCTGCTGGGACCTGGGGCGCCACCGTCTCCTACCTCTGAGAGGGGCAGAACCCACACCCTGGGAGCATGATGGGGGGCTAGGCTGGGGGGCCCAGGACCGGATGCCCAGCTCTGCCTCGTTCCCTCCCTGCAGTCGTAGGGACCTGGACATCAACCGGCCTGGAACGGTGCCCAACGCTAAGACGCTGCGGTGAGTGCCCCCTGCTCCCTACCTGCACCTCGCCCCCATCCCCGACACCTCAATACCCCACCCAACACGCCTTCTCACTGTGTGTGTGCGCAGCTGCCCTGTGATGCTGGTAGTTGGTGATAACGCGCCTGCCGAGGATGGAGTGGTGAGTAGGGCTGGGGCGCGGGGTTGGCGTGGTGAGAGGGACTGGTGGGAGGGGTGGGCGGGCAGGGGGGGGTGTGAGGGGGGCGGGGGGTTGAGCGGGCTTGAGGCTGAGAGGTGGGACTCCGGTCTCTAGACAGCAGGAGGCCGGGCAGCCTGCCTGGGGGTGTCTCCCCCCTTTTGTTGCCCTGGAGGGGAGGGGCTGGGCTGTTCCCCAGCTCCGGGTGAGGGTTCAGGGTGTTGCGTCCCCCCGCACCCAGCTGGCCCCTCTCGCCCAGGTGGACTGCAACTCAAAGCTGGACCCCACCACCACAACCTTCCTGAAGGTGAGCCCTGTTCCTCAGCAGCCGGGTCCCAGGCAGGGTGGGCAGGGTGGGCAGGCCCCAGCTCTGCTCACCCCCTCTCTTCCCTGCAGATGGCCGATTCCGGGGGACTGCCCCAGGTCACCCAGGTGAGACATGACCCTACCTCTCTCCCTCGCCTGGAACGAGCCCCCCGGGCCCCCCCCACACGCACACTCAATGCCCGTCCTCTCTCCTTAGCCCGGCAAGCTGACCGAGGCCTTCAAATACTTCCTGCAAGGCATGGGCTACAGTGAGTGAGCCCCGCGCACCCTCGGGAGGGTGGGGGAGGGTCGGGTGGGGGTGCAGGACCTATCTTTGGGGAGGCCTGCAGCACGCCAGCCCCAGGATGTCACAGGAGTGAGGCTGGGGGTTCTGTGGCCGTTTGGGGAGCTGGGGAAGACTGGGGTAGGCCGAGGCTCCGAGGAGGAGGGCTCCCGGCCCACACACTCTGCTGTCCTGAGGGCCCCCCGAGTGGGCCCTCCATCTGCACCCCTCCTCCGCCCCGCACCCCTCCTTCCCCCACATCTCTCTTCCTCCCTGTATCCCTCCTCCTCTCATACCCCTCCCTTCCCCACCGCTTCAGAGCTTATTGGAAAGCCAGGTATGAGCCAGGGGTGATGGGGTAATTGCAGCCTC
>JAOXYA010000015.1:23472244-23485956 GCA_028565675.1 Sorex palustris
GGGGGGGGGGGGGGGGGGGGGGGGGGGGGGGGGGGGGGGGGGGGAGGAGGAATCGACCTCGGGTCGGCCATGTTGGCCGTTTGCAAGGCAAACACCATACCCACTGTGCTGTAAAACCTCTCTCTTGCCATCTTCCAAGATCCACAGTCTAAGCTCTGAATTCCAAACAACTGATTGTTGGGAGTCTTTAGTCTCCGAAATACTATCAAGACTACTATGATTTTTATGTTTACTATTTTTTCTTGGGGTCAGAGAAATATCACAGCAGGTAGAGCTCTTGTCTTGAATGTGGCCTACCCGGGTTCAATCCCTGGCACCATAAATGATCCCCCTAAATCCTGCCAGAGTGATCCCTAAGCACAGAGCCAGGAGTAATCCCTGAGAACAACCAAGTGTGGCCCCAAATCCAAAACAACTCTCTCTCTCCTCTCTTCTTCTCTCTTTCTCTCCCTCCTCCCCGCCAAATACACTTTCCTGTGTATTTTTTTTATTTTTTTCTTGGTTTCTGGGTCACACCTGGCGATGCTCAGGGGTTACTGTTGGCTCTGCACTCAGGAATCACTCCTGGCAGTGCTCAGGCGACCATATGGGATGCTGGGATTCGAACCCAGGTCAGCCGTGTGCAAGGCAAATGCTCTACCTGGTATGCTATCACTCCAGCCTCCCCTGTGTACTTTTTAGATCTAGAATACTGGCATATTATTCCAACCCCCTCAGTTGAATGAACACATTCCTGCCTCCCATTCCGTGGTCTCTTAAGTCACCACAGTAACATTACCCTGTTACATAAACAAAACCTATATGATGTTACAGAGCACAAAGGACTAAATTATGATAGAACTTTAAATAGGTTCAGATTCTGACCTTTGATCCCTTAAATTCTAATGTTACAAAGCCATTAATCTAGGGCCAGAAGGAGACATACGTTTTGTAAGCAGGAACCCAGGTTTCAACATAGCTTTGAAGGATGCTTGAGTGCCCCATCCCCAAGCACTACAACCAAGCACTAAACAGGGAGTAATCCTCCTGAGCATTGCCATGGTTTTTATTTCAAAACGCAAAATGAAGTAAATAAAAATGACTTTTCTTGTTCAACGTAAGTAAACTTTAACCAAAAGCAAGAAAAGGCATGTGTAATGCTTACCACCAACCTAAAAACTAACTACATGATAATTTTCAAATTCCTAGATGAACTTGGGTAACATAAAATGCATTATCTACTACTTTCTTTTGGAAATATATAACTATTTTTGTTTTTGTGTTGTACCTAATGGTGCACAGGGAATCAGAAACTGCCAGAGTGAACGTAAGACTCCTGCATGCTAAATAGTAACAGTAAAATTTGATGACTACCAAGATGCAAAATAAGCAACAATCATTAAATATCAAAATGAGTGCTGCCAATCATTGAGAAATCCAATCCCATTCCCAGCAAATCAAATTCATATAGATCAGCTTTCCAACAAAAGGAACCACAAATGTGCCTGCAATAAAGCACAGGTCTCATATGCAATAGGCCTGGGTTCATTTTCAGAACAAAAAACAAAACCTAAAATTTGCCCAACATTATACAAATTTTAGGGACTAGAATTACTCACCTCTTGTAAATGATGTGGAAATTGCATAAAGTGACTGATAGAAGCCAAGTGCTGACAATACTGGGGGTAATCCTTCAACCTACCAAGAAAAACATTTGGTCATTTGTAGCAGAAACAAAGTTACTAACAAAAATTTTCCTCCAAATGCTAGTCTTTCTTTACCCACTGACTTAAGTACCTCATTTAAACCTACTGTTGGGTGGACAATGGTGAAAGGAGTAGTACTGGAACATTGTACACCTGAAATTATCATGAATAACTCTATGATTCACAGTGATCAAAAAAAGAAAGAAAGAAAAACGATTGCCTAAGAGAAAAACACAGGATATTTTACTGTGAAAAGAGAGGAGAAAGAGAGCTGGGATCACACCTAGCAATACCCAGGGATTACTCCTGAAAGTTCTAAGAGTCCATATGTGGTGCCAGGGGTGATTTAGGATCAGCTGCATGTAAGACAAAAAACACCTTTTCACCCATCCCATTCCTCTGGGCCTAATTTCACTTCCTTTTGCACACTCAGAAAATAGTGTTTTTGTCTTTCAAAGGTTATATATTGTATTTAAATTACATAGGGGCTGGAGTGATAACACAGCAGGTAGGGCAGCGTTCCCCGTGCATGCAGTCGACCCAGGTTCGATTCCCAGCATCCCATAGGGTCCCCCGAGCACCGCCAGGAGCAATTCCTGAGTGAAGAGTCAGGAGTAACCCCTGTGCTTTGCCCCCAAAAACAAAAACAAAAAAATAAATTGCCCAGGGGCTGGAGCAACAGCACAGTGTGTAGGGCGTTTGCCTTGCACATGGCCGAGCCAGGTTCAATTCCCAGCATCCCATATGGTTGCCCAACCACCGCCAGGAGTGACTACTGAGTGCAGAGCCAGGAGCAACAACCCCTGAGCATTGCCGGCTGCGATCCAAAAAGGAAAAAAATTTAATTATAATAAGTCATACATATATAAATAATAAGCCAAAAAAATTAGGTGTTCCCAAATTTTCAGTGACAAAGAAAAAGAAAAATAATTTTAGTTAATTCACACAATGGACTGCTGCTATTCAGCAATAAAAAGCAAATAACAAAAAAAAAAGCTATTTCATGGGTATTTAAGTGTAAGAAGTCAGATTCATACATGTATGATTTTATTCAATAAAACTCTGAGAATGAACTGATATTAGTGATTCCCGGGGGGATAGAGGAAGGGGAAGGAAATAAACTATAAAGGGAAGAACTAGAGGGGTAACATTACTCATTAAAGAATCTAATGTGGTGATACAGTGACTGAATTTTCCAAAAATCAAAGAACCATAAACCCAAAATGACTTTTAACTGCATAAGCAAACTGAAATTCCTTTTTATTACATCTTACTTTTTCCACCATTTAGTGAAAGCTACACCTTTAACTTCATAACATTAGTACAAGTATTAGGATGGGAACAGGTAAGAAAATTCATAAATGCGTTATTAATTTTTCCATAGGGGTGTGTGTGAGTGCGTGTGCATGCATATATAAAAGGGGCTTCATAGAAAAACTATTCACTCACCTATTTTTAAATCTATCTAGTGCAGCAATACCAAAATAATACATTTTGGATCCAAAAGGCTTGCGTAAGGCTTCAAGAACATATCGCAGGGCCAGGCCCAGTGCCATGTAAGTAACCAGTCCTTTTTCAATTATTCCCCCAAAAAGGCAGGCTGTTATATGTAATTCTTTATCAGGGTACTGGGGGAAAAACCGATATTCTTCAAACAAGTTCCTTAGCATACAGTTAAATACTTCTCGTTCCCTTTTGATAGTAGAATCTTTAAACCTCTGCAACATTTCTAATACCTGAAACAAAAAGACAAAATCATCATGTACATACATATGAGTTTTTCAAATATCCTTAATAAAAAGTATACAAAATATTTAATTATCCGAGCTGGAAACAACTATGGTTTTAGACGATGCAGAGGTCTGTCCAAACAGTTTGAACTGGATTTCTAAGAAAAAGATTCTTGACAAGAATATCAGGAATATAACTCTGAAAGAGTTCATGCCTCACAAGTATAAGGCCCTGAATTCAATCCCAAAGATCGCCAAAAAGAATCTGGAAATGTGCATTAAGATTCACTTAGAGGACCTACAGTAACAGTACAGTGGGTAGGGTGTTTGCTTTGCACACAGCCAAGCTGGGTTTGATTCCCAGCATCCCATATGGTCCCGAGCACTGCCAGGAAAAATTCCCGAGTGCAGAGCCAGGAGTGGCCCCTGAGCATCACTGGGAGTGGTACAAAAAGGTTAAAGAAAATTTTTTTTTCACTCAGAGAGGACATAGCTCAGGAATTTGCCTTACGTGTGGAGGTCCTTGAGTTCAATCCTCAGTACTGCCGAAAGAAGAAAAAGCAAGATTTATGAAAGCTGAAAAATTAGTTGATTCTACAGGTTCAGGAATAGCTCAGTGCTTGAATGCCTTGTCTTACAGGCTAAGGGCAGTGAGTTCAATTCCTAGCAAATTGAAAGCAATTTAGGCAGCACTGTCATTTGAGACCCCTAGTGTCCAAGAAATCCTTGGTGGTCTGCAACCAAGTGTGTGCCAAGTACAACTGAAATATAAAATGTACAGAAAAGGTTTTCTCTTCAAGTCCATGCTCTCCTTTTAATACATGTCTGGCTTGCATATTTCTGCCTGTGCTCTCTCTCAAACATGAACTTCTTCCTTTCTCTCCCCTCACATCCATCTAAATAAGTATCAATAAAAAATTTTCTTGCTTCACAAAGAGAGACCAGTAAGATCAAAAGCATGCCCGAACACAGAAGATTCAGATTTGGTCCTCAGTACTACATAGTGTCCAGTGGTCCTGTTAGAAGTGTTCCCTGAGCACAGAGCCAGGAGTAAGCCCCGAGCACCTCTGGGTCCCCAAACTCCAAAATAAAAGATAAAATAAAATTCATGTCAGGTGAGCACCAAAACTGTGTGCATAACCCAACCTCTTAAATGGAATGCAATGACATCATCATTCTAGACACTCACCTCATCAACAGACATGGTTGGATGTGGTGGGTGATTATATATTCTCTGGAAATAGCTGTTTGCTTCATCATCTATCTCTTTACTAAAGTGCTGGTTTGCCTCTGGCCACACCTGAGACAAGTCCGCTGTTAGAAATAGAAAAGCAACCGGTAGGCATTTAAATTCTAACTCTACTTCCCCATATAATAGAATCAGAAATATTAGTACTGCTGTACTTTAAAGGAAAAGAAACTATGGAAATTATCAAATGATTGTTTCAATATTTAAGTATCCCAGTAGGCATAAAACTTAGGCAAAATACTCTTTAAAAAGTGATCATAGTTTGTTGTTTTCTTCATGAGAACTTTCTGCACCATAATAATTCACTAAATTCAAATTCATCATGTTTATCCTTCATACAATGTCACTCAAGTTAACAAGTGTCTACAGCTTTGCAAGTCATTTAATATATAATTTAATAAATAATGCATGTGCAGGACATACACACAAAGCATGCTACAAAACAACATTCAGACAAGTCTTTCACACTACCATTTTCAAATCACCTGGTATATTTTAAAACCTCGTATAAAAATAATACGTAGTCCAAATGCAAAGAGTTTTGTAAGTCAATAACAGTGTATCAATAAACTATGCATTAACTCATTAAACATTAAAAATGGGTTTTTAACATCACAAACATGGTAATAAGTATTCTAAAGTTATGTGTATAAATATGCAAAATAAGCTAACCTTAAAGAAAGTTATTTACTGTAATAAACTAGCACGTTTGAACAAATCTAAAATTATCCTGGCTACTCTTGACTTGCTTTAAATAACCACCATCAGCAAGCGTAAAAACTACACACATAAAAAAAAAAAAAACTACGCACATATATTAAACTACTGAATGTCTTTTTAAAAAATTTTTTTTGTACAATACAAAAATTTTTTAATTTACCCCAATGATTTTGTAAGCAATATAGCCTACCAATTATGTTTTAAGGTAAGTCAATGTTTTCACCTAGATTGGATACTAAATGTTTAAAAATTTATGTTTATCAGTCACACTTCACAATCACAGACAACACTACCACTTACAAGGTTTCATCTTACTCTGCTGGAATGTAGGCTGGTTCAGTCCAGAGGTGCCCAGTTTCCTCTGTACAAAAGGATCATTATTCACTGCAGGGAGTCCAAGAGCCCCAGTTCCTATACCAGTCAGGCTGCCTGTGCCAAGACCACCTACTAGAGAGAATGAAGGCAGCCAGAAGTTTTTATCATCACTCATATCCTGGGACCGTTTAATTCACATCTTAGATGTAAGTTCTTATTTTAAGACTTAGGGTCTGGGGCCAAGAAAATGGCTCAAAGGGCCAGATGCAGAAGCTGTGTAATCAATTTCCTGGTTTCACAGAGTTGTGTCCTCTCCCAGCAAAGTAGGATGTGGCCCCACTCCCAAAAATTAAAAGTTAGGGGGTGCTTGTTAAACTTATAATCTAAATTAGTAACAACAGATAAAAATAGATAATACCAAAAATTTATTAAGCATTTATAATCATTAGTTCATTAATGCTATAGGATTAATAAGCAAACATCGTTCAGTAGGGACCACACCCTGCAATGCTGAGCCCAGGTAGCGTATCTAAACTATTGCCTAACCTCTCTTAACATGCAAAAACTTGGAATGCATCTTCTTACATAGTGTAAGACACAGAAGCCAAATGAGAGATCTGCTTTTCTCACTTATTAAAATAGAAGGCTTGGAGTGGTGGAGAGAAATAAATTTTTTTCAATTAAAAGATAAATAAAACGAAAAGCTTTATATTCTAGTTAGCATGAGTAGAAATTCCTTAATCCTCTATACTCTAGCACAGAGAATCTTGTACTAGTTAAGAAATTTTGGTTTAAATTTCTACAAGAACAATCAGCATTAGAAACTATTAGGTTAGAATGATGACAGCATTATCAATCCTTGGGTCTTAATTCTCTGAATTTTTATTTTCAAGATCATTAAAGTAAGGCAGAGCTTATTTTTTATGTGCATGATCCAATGTGCGAAATTATTTTGTTTTTATCAATTAGTTATTAATCTAAGGCTAAATCCATTAGAAGATAAACACATGTTACTACACTTTGATATGATACAGAGAACTTAATGGATTCAACTAACTTCATAATTATTTAATCCCTTAGATGCAATTTGACTGAAATAATAGTGTGTTCGTTTTCCAACTCTGGAAGTTAAACAACTGTTATAATTTAGTTTAAACCATTTTCTTATCAAAATGACTCCAAACACCTGACCATCATATTAACATACAATAAAACTTATAAAAGCTCTGCACCACCAAGCAGTTCCTCTTACCTGGAAGCTGTGATGAAAGTCCTCCAATACCACTGAATGCAGTTGTCTGATTTGGGGTTGAGAGGGGTGGAAACGCTTTTGCTGGTGATTGAGGGGTACTGAACGCAGAACCCAAATTTGGAGGAAAACCCTGCATACTCTGGGTGTGAGGGGCAGCTGAACCACCTATACTAAGAGATGCCATTCCAGCAAGAGGGTCAATCTAAAGAAAACATTATAAAAATGTACTGAACAGACCTTAAGTAAAGATTCACATATGACACTAGCAATTTTTAACAAGTTTTTTGTATTCTTACATTGCAACCCTCCTCCCCAACATAATCATAATACTTAAATATCAAAATCACGTCAAGTGTGCTATTTAGTCATTTCACTTTAACACATGTTCATATTTAGCCCTTTTCAAATTTCAAGACAAGGATATGAGAATCACAAAGCTTCAAAGAACAAAGTTTAATATTAACTGCCTAACAACTTCACTACTTATTTATAAACATTTAATAATAATATGGAGAAGTTATTAGGTTATTAAAATTCATAATAGCCTCTTTAAGGAAAAAAGATTCTCAAGTTATTTAACTTTCAATACCATAAAAACTTTAGAAATAAATCGTAAAATCAAATATCTAAAAATAGTCAAAATTTGAGAATCTTGAAGATTAAAGGAGACCAGCTAATTTCTTTTTAAAAAGGTATAATATTCACCAGGAGATTTTTAAAGAAAATATCTACTAACTCTGTTTTCAAGCATCTTCGTTGTGCTCTTCAGAACTCTGTGTCTATTTAAAAAAAAAAAAACTTTTCTATGATAATGATGACTAAATATCACTAAGACCCTATCTTTTCCTTAAAACCCCACTCTGCTTGCTGAAAATGGAAACAAAATATGTTGCTCCCGGAAAAAAAGGAAATGGTGGTATCAGGGAGTTACTTAAATGTACCTTGTTTTTAAAAGAGCAGTTCAGTTGGAAGCTGAAGAGCCCCAGTTATAACAAGTCCTTATGCTCTAGCACTGTTGCTTGGCCCGTGAAGCTACAAACAAGACACATCAGGTTCAAAGGCAGTGCTTACTTCTAAAGTCTATGTTATTTTTATTATAAAAAAGAACCCCTTACATGGAAAAAATTAAGTTGTTTTATATCTTTCCTCTCAGTCGTGTACTATGAGTAATATCTATCAACTACAATACCTATTTATGGATCTCATTTAAAATAAAAGATTGAATCCTAGACATGCAGTTATCTAAAATGTATTTCAGGTAAATTCTCCTTTGAACGGATTAATGATGATGTAGAAGTGTAAACTACTACAAGTCTATGATTAAACATATATTTATATATATATATATATATTTAGTGGTTACAGTGTTGACTTACCTGAACAGGAGAAATGGCATCTAAACTACTAGCACTGGGAGGGCGACCTTTTGGCATAACTCCAGGTGGCGGTTGTCTTGCCTTATTCATAACATTACTGCAATTGGCTACCATAGTGAGGATGGTTTCTGATAACTCCTGAGAAACACTCCTAAAGTAAAAAAGAAAAACATCACTGTTATCCCCAGGAACATCTAAATAAACGAATTTGTCAAAACATAAAGCAAAACGTATATCATTTTCAATGTTATTACATCCATGATTAATAATTTTCTAAGCACTGACTTTCTCCCCCAACTACCAATTTTTGTCTAAAAATAGAACAAAAGTGAGACGAGGGAGGTGGTGGCTTCAGGTATATGAATTTGGGGCCAGAGCATTAGTAGAGCGGGTAGGGCATCTGCCTTGCACGCGACTGACCCGGGTTCGATCCCCGTCATCCCATATGGTCCCCCAGCACCGTCAGGAGTGATTCCTAAGTGCAGAGCCAGAAGAAACCCCTGAATATCGCTGGGTGTGACCCAAAAAATGCCTAAATAAATAAATAAAATAGTATAAATTTTTATTAAGCTTCAGAAATAACATTTTAAAAAAATACCAAATATGGTAGAAGTAAAAATCTCTTCAACAAAGGCAACTTAGAAGCCAAAGAGATAGCTCAATGGGCCAGAGTTAGATACTTCACACACAAGACAATACGGTTCCTATCGTAAGCATTGCCAGAAGCAAGACAAGAGAAATAAGCAAAAGTTGCCAGTAATGGCCAGAGAAATAGTACAGAGGGTAAAGTACATGCCTTACATGTTGCTTACCTGGGATCAACCCCCAGTACCTCATATGGCCCCCCAAAATCACCAGGAGTGATCTCTGATCTATGAGCCAGGAATAAGCCCTGAGCACTGCCAGATGTGTCATGTCCTCCCTTCCTCCCCACTCCCCAAGCCCAGTGCTCAGCACCACTGACCAGGAATAGTCCTGAATCCTACAGCTTTAGAAAACTGGAAGAAATACGGAGCCTGAAAGATAATACAGGATCAAACCCTTACACACACTTCATGTAATGTTCCCTGTATCCCTCTAGATTAGACCCTGACCAAGCCAGATAAGCACCCAATCCTCCCTGCCAAAATCTCAGAGGATTCACCAATATATAATGTGAGGTCCAGAAAAGGAGATAGAAAAGGCTTTGCAGAAGTAGTATTTGTTGAAATCCTAGCTAAAATTTCCCCAAATTGAAAAAATAATAAGCCAAAACTTGACAAATTCCAGACTTAATAATAACATTATAAAGTTACTGGGGGGAAAAAAAACACAGTATCTCAGCAGAGTGGTCTCAAAACAAAAAATAAACTACATTGTATTAACACACACACACACACACACACACACACACACACACACACACAAATAAAATTTAAATCAAATAAACCCCTACATTATGGATGACTGTTGTTTTTTGTAGGCAGGGTTAGGGGTGGGAGGGTGGAAGCGCAGGTAGGAGGATGGGCTGTTGGGACACACCCAGATTCTGCTTCCTGGAACATATCTGCACATGGGTTAGGGCTGGGTGGTCCACTCCTGATAATGGTCAGGGGACCATGTGGCGATAGCAATCGCACTCCATCAGTCACATACAAGACAAGCCCTTTAAGCCCTACATTATATCTCACTAGTTTTGAGCAACAATTAAGCACTGTAGCACTGTCCTCCCATTGTTCATCGATTTGTGGTTTGCAAGTGGGCCCAGTAACACTGTGAGATTTGTTGTTACTGTGTTTGGCAAATACATCACAGGTAGCTTGCCAGGCTTTGCCGTGCGGACCGAGATACTCGCAGTAGCTTGCCTGGTTCTCTGAGAGGGGCAGAAGAATTGAACTCAGGTTGGCCTGGTCTGCCGCATGCAAGACAAATGCCCTACGCGCTGTGGCAACAAATAAAAAAAAAAATTTCAAAAGTGAAAGCATTCTTTCATAACGGTTCCAGTAGATTTTAGACTTAAAATAGCAATATTCATTTGTTTGAACTGTCACTTTAACCATTCAAACCATCTTCCCAAAATCAACAACTATGAGGATAATACAATCTAATTCTAATATTTTCAACTATGCTGGTCTTACCCTGCACAAGCTTGTAAACATGCCAACATTGTTGCCAACGTTTCTGGAGGAAGTTGAGCACTTTTCGGCTGATCTTTTTCTGGGGCAAGCCCACCCAAAATAGAAGGGCAACGCCGCTTTAAAAAAGTCATGCATGCCTGAATAAAAGGTTCCTGAAAGAGAAAATACCTCAGTGTACTTGAGCGCAATTTCAGATTTTAAAAACAGCTTTCAGTTAAAGACCAAAATTACAGAATATAATCACATCTTTGTTCCATTTTAAAAGAATTTAACTATTTAAACCATTAATTTAGAAGTAGCAATAAATGGAGAAATCCTGCTTACTCCATGCTCTCGAATTTTATCTGTGAGCCACTTGTCAAGTTTGAGGTATTCACGACGAGAAGCAAGTGCAGCAAGGTCAATAACAAAGGCAAATGGAGTACCATTTAGCAGCATTGACAAAGCCTAAAGAAAAAGAATATTATAAACTATAATCAGGCAGTTAAGTAACTTTCTGTTTCCTAATTTTTAATGTTATAAACATATCCAAACAAGAAATTCTACTAGTATTCTCTTGTTTATAGTTTTTAAAAACCCGGCTTATTAAGATACAGTGATAACATCATTAAGTATTTTGGTTTTGTGCTGGGGTCATATCTGGTGGTGGTACTCCTGGTTATACACTCAGGGATCACTTGTGGTGATGCCCAAAGGACTATCTGGGATGCTGAGATTAAACCCCAGCTTGCAGGGCAAAGCCCTATCCATTCTGGCCCTGTATAATGTACTTTAAAATACTCTAATTTATCCTAAGCCTTTTCAAGTAAATACACTTAAAGCACATCAAGAAAAACAAAGCTTTAAAAAATTTATCCACTTGGGGCTGGAGCGATAGCACAGCGGGTAGGGTGTTTGCCTTGCATCCAGCCGACCCAGGTTCGATTCCCAGCATCTGATATGGTCCCCCGAGCACCGCCAGGAGTAATTCCTGAGTGCATGAGCCAGGAGTAACCCCTGTGCATCACCAGGTGTGACCCAAAAAGAAAAAAAAACTTATCCACTTAAAAGCCTGGGCCCAAAGCACTTCAGTATAACTTTTGCATATTAAGAGGCCCTGTTTGATTCCCTACTACCAAATGGACTCCAGAAAAACTGTTCCAAGTTTCCCCACATAAAAAACTTAAGTCTTAATCTAAGCATAATTTCAACACATATCATGAACATAGTGATCAAAAGTAATGAGCCAGACTATTTGTCAAAATATCCTAATAATGCTGAGATTTAAGAAGCGTTTATGAGGGGCTGAAGAGATAGCACAGCGGGGCTGGAGAGATAGCACAGCGGGTAGGGTGTTTGCCTTGCACGCGGCTGACCCGGGTTCGATTCCCAGCTTCCCATATGGTCCCCTAAGCACTGCCAGGAGTAACTCCTGAGTGCAGAGCCAGGAGTAACCCCTGAATATCGCCGGGTATGACCCAAAAAAGCAAAAAAAAAAAGCGTTTATGAAATCCAACGAATTCTTCAAAAATCATCTCACACAATTACATCTGAAAAAACATCCAACAACTATCACTTTAAAATAAGTTTTCTCTAAAAAAGCCTTTCAAATTTCATAGACCAAAAGAATCCAATCAAACGCAAATAAAAACATTTTTACATATCTAAAACCACTCTCTAATCCTTTTCTACTTAAAAGGCAAAAGTCTAAATCTCACCTCATTCTAGCTAAAAGGCAAGTACATATGAATCATTCAACATTTGTTATTAAAAACGCATTTTTATCATTAATAGTCAATCCTTCTCTCCACGCTCACCTTCAAGTCCTGGGCCACATCAAGTATTCGAGACAATTTGGCCTGGTCATACTGTTCCCCACGCATGTACCATTCTGCCATTGCATGCATGATGAGTTGGCGGATTGAGGGAGACTGTCCCTGAAAGAAGAGTGGGATGCAGAGGAGGAGGGTTAAACAGCAATGCAGCTAAACATTTTGATAAGCATTAGAGTGAACGTCTAACTAATTTTACTTATAAGCATACTGACTGGAGCAACTGTTGGGGTAAAATCTCAAGTAATAATGGTGGGTCTGATATCAAAATATTGAATGTGATTAAAGGAGAGAGTAATGTGGAAATCATCTGCCCCACATGTAGGGGGAGGATGTGGGATGGGGGTAGACTGGGGTTGTTGGGGGTGGAGAGTGGGCACTGGTGAAGGTACGGGTATTTCACTGTATGACCGAGACTTAGACCCGAAAGCTTTGTAACTGCTCTCATGGTGATTCAATAAATAGAATTATAAAAAATGAAGAAAAACTAAAGTAAGGTGGAGTTCATGCATAATTCAATCAGCTAATCAGTGGCTGAATAAATAGCAGTACTCCTACATAAAAAAAAAAGAATAAAGTGTGAAATGAGTATGAGGGTAAACCATATTGATATAATTCCTTTAATTACAAAGTACTAATGTGCAAAAAAAAAAAAGCAAAATACTTTCAAGATATCATCCCTTAATTTGCACAAGAGTGCTCACTACTTCTGGGAATGATTAAGCCTCATTTCTCTACCTATTTCAACAAATGAGAATGCACTTTTTGATAATTATTCAATGGAGTTATGACAAAAATGACATGGAAAAGCAACTGGTTTTGCTGGAGGGTTACTTTGTTTGGGGGCCACACCCAGCAGTACTCAGGGCATATTTCTGGCTATGTTATCAGGAATCACTCCTTCCCAGTTCAAGGAATCAGAGGCGACAGGGGTCAAACTAAGGTCGACTGCATCCAAGGTGCATCCTATCCTCTGTACTATACCTCTAGCATCAAGCTAAACATTTTTAATTATAAATAAGTCTTTCCTGACTAAAACAAACAGAAAATTTGTAATATAGTGTGAATGACCAAAACCCAGGGATCAAATTTGAGTCAACATGTAAGTGCCCTTACATGTAAGGCAAGTGCCCTACCCGCTGCACTATCACCCTGAAATAAGACTGCATCATTGGCATCAGCATGTTAAAGGTTCTGCTCCGGTATTTAAAATATTAACAGTTTTTGTTAATCAAGAGAAAAAATATTTTCTTAGATATACTCTACTCAGAGTTTTAGGAAAGCACAAGGATTTGAAAGTTGAACATAAAACTAAAACATAAATGTTGTTTAGAGCAAAAATATGTACACTAATCTCAGAAATTAAAAAGTTTGTGTAAATACCACTATTACTGATAAGCTCCTTTATCAAAAAGGACATTTTTGAGCCAGAGAAACGGGGGGGGGGGGGGGGGGGG
>JAOXYA010000015.1:23518604-23531275 GCA_028565675.1 Sorex palustris
GACCAAAAAAGCAAAAAAAAAAAAAAAAAAAAAAAAATCAAAAGAGGGGCTTGAGTGATAGCACAGTGGGTAGGGCATTTGCCTTTCACACAGCCTACCAGGGTTCAATTCCCACGATTCCCAGCATCCCATATGGTCCCCTGAGCACCACCAGGAGTAATTCCTGAGTGCAAAGCCAGGAGTAACACCTGTCCATTGCCAGGTGTGACCCAAAAAGAAAAAAACAAAAAGGTCAAGATTGATTTATATCAATCCTTATAAGAATCCTATAAAGTGCACTATAATTACCACCCTCTTGCTCTTTAGAGAAACTAACATGAAATTGGGATTTGAACCTGGGTCAGACCCTGGACCCTGTGTCCTACTGCCTCCCCCAGGCACTGCTGCGCGTTTGGGGGGCTCTCAAGTTCTAGCCCATCACTCCACAATGTGGAGTCTGGTCCCAATCTGTGGCTGACCCCCTGCGGCTGATTCCCAAGACCAGTGGGTCCCTGTCCTCCAGGACCACAGGCCCATGACTACGGTCACACATACTCTATTTGTGGCTCAGATTTTCATCTCTCCGGGACCATTTAAAGGTCAAACCCCAAGAAGACCTCTAGAGGGTGTTTTCCACTCCCAGGAGAAGGAGCCAGTGGTTTCCGGCCCGGGAAGAAGCCTCACCCACATCCCTGGGTCTCCTTGGCAGAGGAAGGGCGTGACCACGGGCAGCTACCACAGTCTGGGAGTGGTTTGGTGGAACCACACCGGGAGCTGCCCGGGCACTGCCTTGTTGCACTGAGGAGAAAGTTGCCAGCCAGAAAACACTGCTGACTGGCAGAAGGAGAAGATTTCTGAGACCAAGGTGGCAGCTGCGATGCCCCCAGCCCAGCCCAGCCCAGCCCAGCCCAGCCTAAGTCCCTTCTCCAAAGCCCTCCTCAGATGGTTTTGAGCAGCTTTTTTTTTTCTTTTTGGGTCACACCTGGCAATGCACAGGGGTTACTCCTGGCTCATGCACTCAGAATTTCTCCTGGCTGTGCTCAGGGAACTATGTGTGATACTGGGAATCAAACCCGGGTTGGCCGCATACACGGCAAACACCCTACTCGCTGTACTATCACTCCAGCCCTTTGACCAGCTTTCGATAGCACAATGGGAGAAAGATTTCTAAGTGCAACGTAACTCAGAAAAAAAAATTAATGGAATCTAGAGAGATAGTACAGCGGGTAAGGTGCTTGCCTTGCAGGTGGCCAAGTCAGGTTCTATCCCCAGCCCCTCAGATGGTCCTCTTGAGCCCACCAGGAGTGATCCCTGAACACAGACCCAAGAGTAAACTCTGCGCGCCAATGGGTGTGGTTCCAAAGACAAGCGAAAAAACAGTGCACTAGAGTATATGAACTTTGCATGCTGGAGTCCTGGCAATTGTGGTCCCCTGAGCAATGCCAGGGAGAGAGCTCAGAGGGCTGGAGCACATGCTTCGGGTACCACACAGTTCCACAAGCACTCTGCATGAGGGAGATGAAGGAGAAGGGAAGGGAAGGAAGGAGAAGGAGAAGGAGGAGGAGAGAAGGAGAAAGGAGAAGAGGAGGGGGAGGGGAGGGGAGGGAGGAAAGGGGAGGTAGGGGACGTGAGCGGAAAGAAATGGAGGGGAGTGGAAGGGAGTGGAAGGGAGTGGAAGGGAGTGGAGGGGAGGGAGGGGAGGGGAGGGGAAGGGAGGGGAGGGATTGTTGCAAATCCCGTGTGTGAGAGAGGCATTCCATCAGCCCATGATGAACTCAGCCCTGTGATGAGACAATGTGCTTCTGGATCATGAACCTCACTCACATGCGTGATCCCCTCCAACGCCAGCCTTTGGGTGGGTCAGGTGGTAGACACTGAGACTTTTTTGGTTGTTGTTTTCTTTTCTTTTTTGGGGGAGGGGGGCTGGAGCGATAGCACAGCGGAAGGGCATTTGCCTTGCACGCAGCCAACATGGCCGACCCGAGTTCGATTCCTCCGCCCCTCTCGGAGAGCCCGGCAAGAGAGTATCTCACCAGAGCTTGGCAAGCTCCCCGTGAAGTATTCGATATGCCAAACACAGTAACAACAAAGTCTCCAATGGAGATGTTGCTGGGCCAGCTCGAGCAAATCGATGAACAACGGGAGGACAGTGACAGTGACGGGGCAGGGGGTGGGCACACACAATGGTGCTCTGCTCAGGCTCAATCCTGGCTTTGTGCTCGGTCATTCATTCTGGCAGGGCTCGGGAGACCATCTGGGTGTCGTCTTTTTGCCCCTCCTCATAACTGCTGAAATATTTTACATCGTCCCCTGCCGTGAATCATCATCACCAGAGCCGGTTTGCAACATCTAATCAACATCTCTCACACAAGTGCACAACCAAATCTGATCGTTCTGACCCCTCCACCAGCCTGGAGGTCATGACCTTGAAGTGATGCCGCCCAGGACATGGGTGTAAAAAGAAGCCACCATTGGTCTCAAATGGAGTGTTAAGCCCTGTGTCATCCAAAGGGGACTTCAGCTTAATTAGTTCCAGCCTCTCCTAGGAATGGCATCTCCTCCAGGCAGCCAGTCCGGAATGACCTGGTCAGCAGGAGTGGGGGGTGGGGGGAAGACTTCTTGAACCTGCCCTCAAGGATGGTTGCCTGGACACAGGCAGCCTGCTTCCCGCTAGGACAGCCTTCTCCCTCGCTGCTCTTTGTGGTTTTCATTTACTTATTTATTTATTTTTGAGGTGGGGTCAGACCCGATAGTGCTCAGGGAACACTCCTGGCGGTGCTCCAGGGACCATATGGGAAGGTTGGGAATTGATCCCGAGTTGGCTGTTTGCAAGCAAAGTGCCTTTCCCACTGTACTATTGCTCTGGTCCCCTGAATTTTTAAAATTTTTATTTAAAAAATTTGGGGGGGGGGTTTGATGATGCTCGTGCTCGGGGTTACTCTGCAGTCAGGAATTACTCCTGGCGTTGCATGGGGGACCATATGGGATGCCGGCAACCAAAGCCAGGAGGGCCACATGCAAGGCAAACACCCTACACACTGCACTATTGCTCCAGCCCCCTGATTTTTTAAAAAATTTCTTTTAATACGGGCATCCTTCCGGTACACTGGCAGATATCTGGGAGCCTGAAGAACTCAGCCTGGAAGTCTCGCGCCTCATAGTCAAATAGGACAAACGTGCCCTCTATTGACCAGATGCGGAATTGCAGCTGCATACACGCCCTCCTTCCTTCCAAGAGTAGCTGGAGAATCTGGGAGGTTCTTCACTTGCGTATTCCCACCTATTATTGGCCCTTGAATTTACAGCTACAGTTTTGGTGGGATTGATTCCAGGACCTCTATGAATGGCAATAACTGCACGCGCCCAGTCTCTTAGAAATTCATGTTGTTCCTAACCTACAGATGCTTTTGTATGCTTGAAGTCGGTGGTTGTCAGCTCCCAGACTGCAGAAGGGTGCTGGCTTGGGGGCATTAAACACGTTGAAAACCACTGGTCTACAGCAGTGATTACTGACAGCGGGTCCAAGGACCGGTGCATGGACATGTGCTGACCCTCAATTGCCTTAAGTCCTCTCCAGGTTACCTGTAACACATACAACAGTGGAAATGCTATATAAACAGCTTCATAAACCTAACACATGGTACATTTTTCTGATCCACAATTGGGGGTTGAATCTATGGGACTGGAATACACGTGGCCAGTATCACTGTCACTTTCTTATTGAGGGAAACAGGACCAAGAGACGTGCTGTGACTCTGGATCCTGCAGAGTAAGAGACTGCTCGGGTCAGCTCCCAGATACTCAAAGTGTGGTCAAGGATGAAGGAGTATTATCAGTGCAACTTTCCAGCCTCACCCACAGACAACCCTAGGGGAATTTGTTTTGTTTTTGTTTTGGGGTCACACCTGGATGTGTGCAGAGATCACTCCAGGCAGGGTTCAGGAGGAGCAAATGTGGTAGCGGGGATGGAACCAGTCATGTGAAAGGCAAACGTCTTAACCCCTCCACTATCTCTCCATACCCAATAGGTATTTGTACTCTAAGCAGAGAAGTCTTTGGAACACAGTCAAGTTTTTTTTTTTTTTACTTACTTTTATTTTTTTTGCCTTTGGGTCACACCCTATGATGCTCAGGCCTTCTCTCTCCCTCTCTCTCTCTCTCTCTCTCTCTCTCTCTCTCTCTCTTTTCTTTTTGGGTCACACCTGGCAATGCACAGGGGTTACTCCTGGCTTTAGACTCAGAAATTACTCCTAGTGGTGCTTGGGGGACCATATGGGATGCTGGGAATCAAATTCAGGTTGGCTGCAGGCAAGACAAACACCTTACTTGCTATACCATTGCTCCAACCCCCTCAGGCCTTACTCTTGGTTATGCCCTCAGGCATCACTCCTGACAGGCTTGGGGGACCATATGGGATGTCAAGGATTGAGTCCGGGTCAGCCACATGCAAGGCAAATGCCCTCCCCGTTGTACTATCTCTCTGTTCCTACATAACCAAGTTTAAAGGCTGCCTTACAGGAGCTCTAAGGTGTCTTCCTTGAATGCAGCAGACCTGGGTTTTGATTCCTGGTCTCCAATATGGTCCCCTGAGCACTGCCGGAAGTGATTCCTTAGTGCTGAACTAGGAGTTTCCTCTGAGCATTGCCAGGTGTGGCTCCCCAAAAAACAAACAAATTAAAAAAAAATTTGTCTCACTCCCGGGAAATGATGGGGAAACATGTCCTGAGGAGAAACGGAGATTTCTTCACGTTGGCTTTATGAAAAGGGGTTCTGACAGTAAAGCTCTCTGTTACCTGGGCTTCCTCTTACCCTGTGAAGTCTGGACAGGTGGCCGTCACCATTCCCATTTCAGGAGACCTGGAAACTGAGAGGTGAGGGCTACAGCCAGCGTCCTTCCACCTTTTGGTATGGAGTGACTGTGAGATGCCCAGGGTCCCCAGAAGAGCAGTAGCACAGGCGTGGGTATAAGCGTCCTGGACTTGCCATGGTGGGCGGCAGCTCTCACCAGGGGCTCCTGGGCACTGTGCCCACTGGGTTGGCACACCTGAGAAAAGTGCTCGGGGGGGACCCATGGTGGT
Organism: Sorex palustris; assembly: GCA_028565675.1. Classification (NCBI taxonomy): domain Eukaryota; kingdom Metazoa; phylum Chordata; class Mammalia; order Eulipotyphla; family Soricidae; genus Sorex; species Sorex palustris. The sequence continues at coordinate 23,523,662 of JAOXYA010000015.1, forward strand.
GCTTGCAGGGTCCGGATGTGATGTTGGGGACCAGGGTTGGTGGTGTGCATGGCCAGGACCTTCTCTCCTGGGCTAGCTCTCCGGCCTGCCTCAGTGCCACTTTTATTCCTCATGGGAGTCGGGCCAGCCACTGAACTCCTGGGCTTCTTCATGAAGGGCTGAGGACCGTCGCGGCGGAAGCTGCAGGTCAAATGCAGGCTCAGAGGAAGAAGTCAGCACAGGCACCCATCCTGCACGCGTTCAGACATGAAAAACTTTTGTCCCTTCTCTCCCGGTCTTCGTCTCTCCATGAAAATTCAAGGCACTCTGGGGCTAGGAAAAGCTAAAATATACCAGCCTGAGGCTTGTAGTTTGGAGGGTGGGACCACCTTTGCCTGGAAAAAAGACGCTCCGCTGCATTTCTTGGGTCGGTTTGAGACAAAGCAAACCTTAAGAATGCTTTAGGGGACATTGGTGGTGGAAAGGGTGCACTGGTGGAGTGATGGGTGTTTGATCATTGTGATCATTGTACAACTGAAACTCAAACATGAAGGCTTTGTAACTGTATCTCACAGTGATTCAATTAAAAAAAAAACAAAGGAACGTTTTCGCTCTGAGCCGGACTCCAGGCCAACCAGTACCATTCAGTCGAGACTGTGATGCAACCCTCTTCGATTCCTACTTAGGGGGTTTGTTTTGGCTGCTCCCCTCCCAGTGCTCAGGGCTTACTCCTGGTGCAGACCATGCCTGGTGCCAGTTGTGAAGCTGGGTCTGTCGCAGGCAGGGCAAGTGCTCTACCTGCTGTCCTATGCTTCTTCTGGCCCTCTTGCCTAACGTCCTTGCTCTTTGTCACCTTATGTACTAAAACATGCACCTGCACCTATGATGATGACATTTCTTCACCTCTTTGAGTAATGTGACACCTCGGTTCACTGTTTGTTCCTTGATCACGTGTGGTCATTGCACTTCCTCATGAATATGCAGGAGTTTCCTGCAAAACTGCTAGACGCGTGCATGCAGTCGCATGCTCTCTCTGCTGGGCATGAATCCAGACTCCCCCTGCACCCTCCCCCATTCTCTTCGAAGCTATGCTGATGGAATTTCCCTCCTGAGTCGAGTCGTTTCATTGCCAATAAGGCTCCTCTCTCCAGTCACGACAAATCCAGGCCCTGGGCTAACATGCGGGGGTGGGGCTCAGAATGACACACAGGTCTGTTCCCCCAGCACCCCCAATCCAGTGGGAGACACTCACCTGAGCTTAGTGTGAGGAGCAGAGCACAAGGGCATCCGGAGCAAAGGGGGCATGAGCAGCGGAACTGAATCCAGGCCAAAGATCAATATAAATCAAGGACCCGTGTGCAAGCTCTCAACCCGGAAGATAAGGAGTTTGTCGCCTCCAGTTCACTCCCACCCAGGCCCAATCCTTTGCTCAGGTTTGTAGATGAAACGAGTGGGCCTCAAGGGGACCAGCCCGCTGGGAGCCACGATGTTTGGCCTGGTGCCCGCCCAGCTCTCTTGCTACAGACAACCCTCTTTTTGCAACCGTGCGTTTGAGTGTCTTTGAGGATGTGAACCCGCCTTCCATGGTTTGCTGCCCGTGAAGTTCTTTCCAGGCCTGGCATGTGTCTCCTGCAGTCCAGCCCTTGAGCGAACCTTCTTGGACACAGGAACAGGGCTGGGGGCCAGGCAGAGGCTCCCGGATGGGGCTAGGGGCCATGCCTGCCTGGGAGGGGGGCGCTGCTGGTGGGGTGTGCAATGCCTGGTGGGGTCATAGGTGGTAAAAACCAAAGGCTGGTAACAGAATCACAGGATGTGGGTAGGACTCTTGCTCTACATGTGGTTTGATTCTGACACCCCAAAGGGTCCCCTGAGCCCACCAGGAGTGATCCGCGAGCATCAAAAGGGGTGGCCACCTCCCCACCGCACCCCGCAAAGGCTTTGCAATGTGTCCCACCCGCCCCTGCACTTCCAGGTCAACCCTCTTCCTCCCAGAAGTGGCTTGGATGGTTCCCAGGACCCACATAAGCCACGCAGCTGAGCAGCACAAACCCTTTTTATTCGCCTCCCTCCCTTGGGTGAGGGTGAGCAGGTCACAAAGATGCCGTGTGGCAACCGGGGTTGGGGGCGGGCCGCGGTCTCCTGAGGGCAGACCCCAAGGGTGGACCCCAGCTCCTTGGTCCCTCTGGACTGCTTCTGTGTGATGCCCGCTCTGTGGGTGTCACCCCAGGTCTGAACAGGACCCAGGGGAGACGGGTGGGCCGTCTGAGCAGTAGGGCCAGTCTGGCACATCCTTCCCTGAGGGATGGGCTGCTGCGGGGTGGGGTGGGGTGGGGGGTCCCCATTGCCTCCAGCACACAGACTGGGGGGGGGGGCGGGAGACTGAGGATAGTGGAGTGTGTTCTGGATGAAGACAGATCCTGAATTTGGGACAGGAGAGCCGTGGGGACCAGGAGGGTCTGACCTCACCCAGCCTGGGACCCTCATTTCACTGTGAACTTCAGTGTAGTGGACGGGCCACCGGAGATGGGCCTGGCGGACAGTGTGAGTGAGGAAACTCACTAGCCCTGGGCTTGTGTGAGCAGGAGAGACGAGTAACGGGAAAAAAATTGGGTGACGATGGGACTGGGTATGGGGTGAGCGGACAAGAGAAAACAGATGGGATGGGAGACATCCGGCTGGCTAGTCATCCAGACAACAAACGTTTCCTTGGCAGGCTACTCTGCCAGGCTGGACAGAGAGGGCAGGGCTGGGCGAGGCCAGCTGCAGCCTACGGAGACGGTACTGGCGAGGTGCCCTGGCCTCCCCTGGGAAGAGGGGACCCATCCGGAGTTGGGGTGGGGCAGGCGGCAGGGGCCCCGCTGCCCCGTGCTAGTTTGTAAACATTAGACTTGGGGGTGGAGGAGGGAGGCCTGGAGTCTTGGTCCGGGGAGCGACGGGCTGAGACGCTCAAAGGGCCTCTCTGGGCGTCAGGGACTCGGGGTCCGCCTGTGGAGTGGTCCCCACTCGGGACAGGTTCTCTTTCTTCTGCTGTTCCTGTTCCCGAGGCCTCCAGCCCCGCTTCGGTCCTGGGTTCCAGGCGCAGGGGAGCAGGAATGTTGCGGGGTCCCCGGGGTTCCTCTGAGACAGGAGATCTCCCACCACCCGCGGTGGGGCTGGCGGCGAGCTGTCCGTAGATGTGGGGGCTGACTGCACCCCAGAGCTGTCGATGCTACCCCACCAGTGGGGAGGGGACGATGCGGGACCGGGGTGGCCCCAGGACCCCCTCAGATGGGGTGTCCTGGGTCCAACTGTCCGATGGAGAGGCAACGGCTAGGCCACCAGATCCACAAAGATAGCGTTGGCTGTGGTCTGGCCGAAGATGAAGGCTCCGAGGGTGACCAAGAAGACTCCGTAGCCGACCAGCGCCCACCAGCTGCAGGGCGGAGAGAGGGGCCGTGATGTCGGGGTGGGACCCCCCGGCAGACAGGGGCTGACCCCCAGGAATGACCCGAATCACAGCTCAGGGGGGTCCATGCCCCTCTGGGCAAGGACTTTTCACCTGGTGCGTGGCGTCCCCCATAGGCCCTGCCTGGAAGGAGGCCAAGGTCTCACGCCACTGGCCGGTCACAGCCAGCCCAAGGCAGGCTTGGGTTCTAGCATAGGTCTCCTGACAGCAGAAGTGTGAGGACAGGGTAGGTCACACGGGGTGTGACCCCGTGGAAAACAAACAAAAAGCCACGGGGCCGAAGCGACAGCACTGCAGGGAGAGCGCCAGTCTTGCAAGTGGCCAGCCCAGGTTCGATCCCTGGCACTGAGCCCGTCAGGAGAGTCAGGAGTGAGCCTTGAGCACCGCTGGCTGTGGCCCCCAAATAAAAAACAAACCAACCCAACACATCCTGGATGTCCAGCAAGGAGACGATGCTCGCTGCAAGGGCTTTTCTTTGCAGGCTGGCGTCTTGGGTTTGCTCTGTGGCAGTGCAGTGACCCTTGAGCACTGAAGGTTTGCCCCACGCCACACTACCCTCCCCAACAAGCACCCAAACCAGCCAAATCAGCGAAAGAGCCCACACCTGGACCAGGGATGGATGAAACTCCGTGGTTGAATGGAGCCCTCGCAGGTGTGAGGCACTGGGTTCAATGCCCCGTGCTGGAAAATTGGAAACACACAGGCTCCCCCCAGCCTGACCCCCACCCCCCGCACCTCCTCCGGAGGCCTTACCTGGCCGGCTTGACCTCCTCCATTTCAGAGAGCTTGGCTTGAATGAGGCACAGCCCTGCAGGTCAAGAGGAGCCGCAAGAGGTCAGGGGGAACTCCTCTGTCAGGCTGTGTCCTCCCCCAGGGTATGGGGGGCCGTGATTGGGGGGAGAGAGAGGGCCGATATCTACTTCTCCGAAGTCCCCCTTTGCACGAAACCCCCACTCCCTGTGCCCTACTGAGCACTGCGGGGATGGCCCCCACCAAACACAGCACGCCCCGCCCTGGCCTCTCCGCGGTCACTCTGCGGAGTGGAGGAACTCTTGACTGCCCGCCCCATCCCTCCTGGGAGCTCAGGCTGGGCAGGCCAGCACAGTGCGGGAGTGAGTGAGTGAGTGAGCGGGAGCGGGGGCCGCACCTGGGAAGACGAAGATGAAGCAGGCGGCCAGGCCCCCGACGACGGAGATGACCTTGCCGATGTCGGGGATGAAGAGCGCCAGCAGCAGCGTGAGCAGGAACCAGGTGAGCGTCTGCAGCAGGCGCCGCCGCCGCTCCCGGCCCACGTCCTCCTCCACGGGGGTGCCCTGGTAGCGCAGCCACAGGCCTTCCACCACCGCCCTGCGCCGGGGGAGAGGCAGCTCAGCGGGTGCCACGGGCCACGGCCCTCGCCCTGCGCTTGGTTTGCCTTTCCGTCTGTCCGACAGCGGTGGGGCTGGGGACGGGGAAATGGGGGGAGGGCAAAGGTCGCCACCGGGCCTTGTGGGGTTCAGGAGGGGCACCCGCGGTGGGAACTGGCACTTGTGACTTTGCAGAAGAGGCAGACACCAGGGCAGCAGCGGGCTGGGTGCCGGGGAACAAGAGGACCCGGGCAAGAGGCTTTCCTGTTGTTTAGTTTTGGGGTCACACCCGGCGATGCTCAGGGGTGACTCCTGGCTCTGCATCCAGGGATCACTCCTGGTGGGGCTCAGGGGACCATGTGGGGTGCCGAGGATGAAACCGGGGTTGGCTGCGTGCAAGGCTAGTGCCCTCCCTTCTGTGCTATCGCTCCAGCCCTCTGGGCAAGAAGAGTCTCAGGGGACACAGAGGATGTTTCAGGGACCCGGAGACCAGCAGTCCCTGGGCACCGCCTCTTTCCTTTGGCCTCAGGTTCTCCTAGCCCTAAGGGGGTATGGGGTCTCCACAGGGTGCCACACGACCAGCTTCCAGGGGGCTCACCGGCCACAGAAGTGCAGGATGGGGTAGGAGGTGAGCACGCTGAGGATGATGAAGGCGCGGGCCACAGCCACTGCCACGTCTTCCGAGGGGTAGGACAGGAGCACGTCAGGGTTCACGGCTGCGCCAAACGTCAGGAAGCCACAGATGCCTGGGGGAGGACAAGCAGGCTGGGAGGGGCCATGTCCCCAAGGGAATGTGCTGCAGCGGCTCTGGGGGCGATGCAGGGTTTTGCAGGGCTCTGACAACCCCTGTCCCCATGCCTGTCCCCTGCTACACCAGGACCTGTGTCCTCCTTAGTCAGGCCACGGCTGGGATGGGCCCTCCTCAGAGAAGATGCGCCCTGTCAGCCCCCTCATGCCTCTCCTCCTGCCCTGCTCTCTTTTCTTTCCTTCCTTGCTTTTTTAGGGTCACACCTGGTGGTGCTCAGGGGTTACTAGTGGTTCTGCACTCAGGAATCACCCCTGGTGGGGCTCAGGGGACCATATGGGATGATGGGGATTGAACCCTGGTTGGCCGCATGCAAGGCAAGTAAGTGCCTTACCAGCTGTACTATTGCTTCAGTCCCTATTTTTTTTCTTTTTTCCTATTTTTGTGGAGCCAAGGATAGAACTCAGGGTCTCATACATGCAAGACACGTACTTTTCCACGGAAGCACGTTCCCACACCACCCCACTCCCACCAACTCTACGCTACTCTTCACTGTGCTCATCCCTCTCTGGAGAAGCATTTCTTTTTTCTTTCTTTCTTTTCTTTTAAAGTTTCTTTTTTAAATTTTTTTTTTTGGGGGCTTGGGTCACATCCGGCGATGCATAGAGGTTACTCCTGGCTCTGCACTCAGGCATCACTCCTGGCAGTGCTCGGGAGACCATATAGGATGCTGGGAATTGAACCCGGGTAGGCCACGTGCAAGGCAAATGCCCTACCCACTGTACTACTTATTGCTCCAGCCCCTGGAGAAGCATCATTTCTTTTCTTGTTTATCATCTGGATCCGTCCGCCCCTCTCGAAGAGCCCGGCAAGCTACTGAGAGTATCTCGCCAGCACGGCAAAGCCTGGCAAGCTCCCCGTGACATATTTGATATGCCAAACACAGTAACAACAAAGTCTCACAATGGAGACGTTACTGGGCCCACTCGAGAAAACTGATGAACAACAGGAGGACAGTGACAGTGACTTGCTTTTCTTTTTCCCCTGTAGCCTTTTCATATTTTACTATAGAATAATGTTCTTTGCTTAAACACAAAAAGACCATTTGGGACTTGATTGACTCTGAAATATATCTACTCCTGGGCATCTGTCATAATTACTTGACTTAGGCTTCAGTTGCTATAACACCCTTCAAAGGGAGCTCTCACCATGGGACTAGGATGAACCCAGGGTGAGCGGCGTAGGTACCTCAGCATTGAAATGGGATAGACCAGAAAGCATAAAAGCATGGTCTTAATACAAGCCATTGTGACTAAAGAGACAGGACCCACTTGGGGAAGGACAAGCTGGACCAGCCTGAGGACCTAGTTTGGGATTTATGGTAAAAGCCTTGCTTGTCCTCAGGGCCCAGAGAACTAACTTTTGGAACCTATATCACTTACTGTATTTATCCAAATAACTGCAAGTATTAGTAAGAAGTGAACTTAATTGTTTAAGATGTACAACTAAAGGAAAAGAGAAAAGCAATGTCCCTGGGAGACAGAGTGTAGCCTTGAGTTAATCTTCCCAAGAGAATTGTCTCCAACCGAAATGCTTTACCTCTGTAAACAATCAATCACACCGACATGCAGTCCTATACCTTGAGCCCCTTCAGATGTTCTATAAGTATGCTAACAGCTCTGCATTAAATGGGCCATTTTGACCAACAGTCTGTGGTCCCCCGTCTCTTTGTTCCTCTGCATGGGAGGCCTGGGGAGGTGGCTCTCAGCCACCAAACACAGGTGTCGCGCACCCCCACTTTTGAACTCACACATACTTATAAAGAAATTTTGCTGGTTCTGAAGAGCCATGCATTAAATAAGGAGCCATTCATCTACTCATTAGAATTTTTATTAAGAACCATTCTGTAACCACACAATGGAGCATCTTGATAAATCCACAGTAAGAAAATTACATAGATAATTTCCTGACGTAATCACTGTGTCTCTTTTTCTCCCTTCTGGTTTTGTGTGTGGTGAGACAGAGATCACTTAATCACTTAACTTCCCGTTAGTCGTCGATTTGCTCGAGCGGGCGCCAGTAACGTCTCCATTTGTCCC
>JAOXYA010000015.1:23542103-23557199 GCA_028565675.1 Sorex palustris
CAGGGGACCATATGGGATGCTGGGAATTGAACCCGGGTCGGCTGTGTGCAAGGCAAACGCCCTACCCGCTGTGCTATCTCTCCAGACCCTAATATAACATCTTTAATTAATTAGAATCTAACCTTGAGAAAATATACTCTTTGACCTGGAAAGATTTTATGTTATACTCCCAATTCCCTTTTCTGACCTCTCCTGTTATTGTTGTCAAGTGTTTTACTTTTACTTGGGCTATTGCATATATTATAATTTTTGCTTTAGGCAGGTTTTATTTAAAAAATATATACATACATACATTTCCCTTGATTCAATCCATTTCTTGGACTCTTCATTTTTTTGTTGTGGATCCAAGTTTCTGTTTGGTGTCATCTTCTTTTTGCCTGAATAAGTTTCTCTGAAATTTCTTATTGTGTAGGTCTACTTGTAATAAACTCATTTTTCTCTATCCCCGAGAAAGTCTTTATTGCACCTTCAAATTTTGAAAAATACTTTCACTAGGCTATGGAATCCCAGGTTAACTGTTTCTTTTCCTAGTAACTTACAGTGTTAGGCCATGCTGGGGGTGGGAGCCGGAGCCAGTGGCAGCTAAGCAGGTATTTTGAATCTACAGGACCGAGAACTGGGTCCTGGGCACTGTGTCTTCATGAAGAAGCACCTTGCAGAGCCTGGCCAGCCCTGAACACTGCCAGGTGTGACTCCTAGAAAAATGTCATTTCATATCTTTTATAGTTTCCGACAGGATTTTTGCTTTAACTCTTATTTTTTTTTTGGGGGGGGGGAGATAGTGAGAGGATAGTTTGGGCCACATCCAGCTGTGCTCAGGGCTTATTCCTGGTGATGCTAAAGGGATCACTCCTGGCAGTGCTCAGGGGACCAGACACAGTGTTGGATATTCAATTGCACTTGTTAGCATGCAAGGTAGATACCCTTACCCCTTGTGCTGTCTCTTCAGACCTCTCTCATTTTTTTGCTTTTATTTCTATTTTTTTTTGCTTTTTTGGGTCACACCTGGTGATGCACAGGGGGTTACTCCTGGCGGTTCTTGGGGGACCATATGGGATGCTAGGAATCGAACCTGGGTCTGCCATGTGCAAGTCAAATGCCCGACCCACTGCACTATCACTTTAGCCCCTGGTTTTATTTCTATATGGTGTCTTTTATCTCTCTCTACTTGTCTTCCTTTAAAAATTATTTCATTTTATTTTATTTTGTTTATTTTATTTCATTTTATTTTTGGCATATCAAATACGCCACGGGTAGCTTGCCGGGCTTTGCTGTGTGGGCGAGGTACTCTCAGTAGCTTGCTGGTCTCTCTGAGAGAGGCAGAGGAATCGAACCCGGTTCGGCCGTGTGTGGGGCAAGCTACTGAGAGTGTCTCACCCGCATGGGAAAGCCTGGCAAGCTACCTGTGACGTATTCGATATACCAAAAACAGTTACAACAAGTCTCACAATTTCTTGTGAGACATTACTGGTGCCATTCGACCAAATTGATGAACAACAGAAAGACAGTGCTACAGTGCTACAGTGCTATTTTACTTTTTGATTTTGTGTAACCCAGTGATGCTCAGGGGTTACTTCTGGCTCTGCACTCAGGAAGCTCTCCTGGGGATTGTAAGGGACCTCTGGGGGATCCAACTGCCATAAGCCACATGCTTGGCAAGTGCCTTACCTGCTGTACTGTTGCTCCAGCCCCTAAAAAATGGAATCACTGTGAGTTACAAGGTTACAAAGTCATTCATGATCGAATTTCAGGTACATACGGTTCCAACACCAATCCCTTCACCAGTGTCCATTTTCCTCCACCAATGTTCCCGGTTTCTCTCCTACCCCCTTGTCTGCCTCTATGGCGGACACTTTGTTCTTTTTGTCTTTTCCCTTTTGAGACACGTTGGTTTTCAGTACTGCTACTGAGAGAGATTCGTGCACATCACTCTCCCTCCTCTCAGCACCTAGTCCAGAGCGGGCCCTTCCCTCCTCACTGTCCCCATTGTCCTGGTTGTCTCTCTCCTGTCCCCTCCCCTCTCCCAGTGTCAGCCTTCCTCATAGGGATCAATTCTCCTGCTCTTCATTTCTTTGCCATTGGGCATTGTTATTCTTCGACTATATTTCTTTCTATGCTGCTCTGCCTGTCTCCTAATATTTTCACTGAATATTTTTATTTATTTATTTTTTGCTTTTTGGGTCACACCTGGCGATGCACAGGGGTTAACTCCTGGCTCTGCACTCAGGACTCACTCTTGGCGGTGCTCAGGGGACCATATGGGGTGCTGGGAATAGAACCTGGGTCGACCGCATGCAAGGCAAACGCCTTACCCACTGTGCTATCTCTCCAGCCCCTGAATATTTCCTTTTAAGTAGTTTGAATATACTACAGACCCCCTCTATTTTTGGTGGGGGGCATGTCCAGCAATGCTCAGAAGTTACTCTTGGCTCTGCACCAGAAATTACTCCTGGTGGTGCTCGGGGGATCCTATGGGATTCCAGGGAGCAAACCAGGTTTGGCCACATGCAAGACAAATGCTCTGCCCACTGTACTACTTGCTGTACTTGCCCCAGAGCTCATCCAGTTAGATTGCAGTGCTCACTGGGGCTCATACACTTAATTATGGTGCTCTTTGGGGACTGTGCAGTTTCTCTTTGTGATGCTAGGGATCCCAAGGATAGTGCTCCAGGTACTGACTCAGGGTGTGGCATCTGGGGATTGAACTTGTGGTCTGATGCTTTTAAGGCAAGTTCTTTACCACTGAGTCATGTTCCTGGGAATTCTTGGATATACTTAAAAAGAAAAAATATCATTCTCTCTTCTCTTGTAAAAGAAATGAGAGAGAGAGAAAGAGAGAGAGAAAAAGAGAGAGAGAGAAAGAGAGAAAGAGAGAGAGAGAGAGAGAGAGAGAGAGAGAGAGAGAGAGAGAGAGAGAGAAAGGAGAGATGTTTGCCTTGCATGTGGCCGACCCAAGTTCAATACCCAGTATTCCATATGGTCCCCCAAGCACCACCAGGAGTAATTCCTGAATGCAGAACCAAGAATAAGCCCTGAGCATCACTGGGTGTGACACTCCCCCCCCAAAAAGAAGCTAGCACTCAATACAACAGGCTGAATGAATGACTGTTTTGCGTGCAGAAGGCCTAGGTTCAAATCTTAGCCCTCACCTTCTTCCTCCCACCCCATTACCCAAATTCTGTCAAGAGCAAGACCCTGAGCATCAAGCCAGGAGTAGCCTCTGGGTGTGGCTCAAAAAAAGTTGGTGGTGGGGGGGAAGGGAGGGAAGGGACTGGAGAGATATTACAGTGGTAAGACATGATCCATGGCACCCCATGTGGTCCTCGAGTTCCACTAGGAATGAGCCCTGAGCACAGGTCCAGGAGTAAGCCCTGAGCACTGCTGGGGGTGGTCCCCCAAAGCAAAAGCAAAACAAAACAAAAAAGTGAAGAAAAGAAAAGAAAAGAAAAAAGAAAGGAGTCTTTCTGGGATTCTAGTGATCCCATCTGATCTTGGAGTCTTGGAGTCCACAGCTCATGTGTACTCTGGTTTTAATTTTATTTTTGTGTTTCAGTTTGAGCAAGTTTGACTGATCCATATTCAAGCTCACTGGTCATTATTATTATTTTTTGGTTAATTCTATCCTGTTTAGTCTGTGAAATGCATTCTTCATCTCAGGCACGGTGGTGTACATTCCTAACATTTCCCACTTAGTTCTTATTATTCTCATCTTTCTGTTAAAATCATTCCTCTGGTCCTGCATACTCGCCACCTGTCCACTAAAGCCTCTAACATATTAATTATTAACAATAAATCCCCATTAATTTCAACGTCCCTATCAGATGACTTTGATTCTGCTGATTACTTTGGGTTTTCCCCTCCCTTTCTTTCCTGATCTCCTTTTGCCTACCTATGTTTTTTGGCTGAAAGTCTTAGGATGGGAGAGATTTATATAAATACATTTTTCGGTGCAGGGGTCACACCTAGTTGTCCTCCGGGGCTACTCTTGGCTCTGTGCTCTGGGATCATATGCAGTGCTGGGGATCAAATGAGGGTCAGTTGAAGCGGTGACATGCAAGCCGAGTGTACCCTCCTTTAGTCCCCCTGTACTCCTTTCTGGTGGTTTTTCTCTCCTGGGTCTCTCTTGGGGGACTCCTGGGGATTCTCCTCCCTTCCCCTGCCATCCGAGTACATATCTAATGGTCCTTGTTCAACATGTGCTCCTGTCCCCCCATTTGGGCTTGATAATTCGGTTCCCTTTGCCCAATGCAGTGGACCATCACCCTGGGCATGATGAGAGCTAACACCCCCTCAATGAACTGGACCTCTGACCATAGCAATAGTAACCACACTGGGAGATTTTGTGATGCAGTGGAACAATTCTGGCATAAAGCGCTTGAATAGCAAATATTAGTCACTCATTGCATCTCTCCCAATAACTTTTTTCCCTCTGTGCATTTTTTTTTATTTTGGGGTCACACCCATCAGTGCTCAGGGCTTACTCCTGATCTGTGCTCAGAAATCACTCTTGGTGGGGTTTGGGGGATCATATGGGATGCCTGGGATTGAACCCAACTTTGTTCTATGGATAGAATGGGAGCAGAAGGAATACTGGGAAAGAGTGTGGTGGGTGCTCAAGGAAAGAGCCTTTTTTTCCCGATGATCTGTGACACAGAGAAGACTTGGGTGATCTTGCTCTTGGTTTCCTACTTTCATCATGGAAAGGGAGATTAATCATTTTTGGGTAATTAATAGGCGCACTGAACCTTTGTTCCATGTATACAAATCATTAACAGAGCAGAGTACCAGCTGGAGGCAGGCAACTTTCCAGAGAATGCTTTGGTGATGAATATCTTAAATTTCCAAGCGCATTGTTACTTAAAATAGCTTTGCAGAGAGCGAGCTTTGGCACCCATGTTTGGGTATCTTCGTTCTCCTAACCGGAGGGAGCTGCTCTGTGGATCCCACGAACGTGCTCACTCTTCAGGCCTCATTTCGAAGCCAGATTTGTCTATTTTATTTTGTTGTTATTATTTGGGGGACCATAATCAGCCATGCTGGCATCTCGTCTGGGGCGCAGTGCTGGGGATCATACTAGGGCCCCCCACATGCAGCGCATGTGTCTCACTCATGGCACCATCTCCTTGGTCCCAGCATTTGTCTATTTTAGCGCTGGGCTTTTCCTCTCTACCTTGTCTCCTATTTCCTCCCTCCCTCCCTTCCTGGATCCAAGCCTCTGGGTAATCTTCTGTGCCCATTGGGTCTCACTGTGGGAGTTGGAGCAATTCTGAGTATGATAGAGTGAGGTGGGTTGTTCAGGCCCTGCCTTCAGATGCTTCAGTGGTTTAAGCTCCTTTCCCTCCCCTCCATTTCCCCTTCCTTCCTTCCCTCCCTCCCTTTCTTCCTTCTTTCCTCCCTCCCTTCTTCCTCCCTCCCTCCCTCTTCCCCCTCCCTTCCTTCATCTCTCTCTTCCTCCCTCTCTCCCCCTCCCTCACTTCTCTCCTCCCTTCTTCCCTTCCTTCCTTCTTTCCTCCCTCCTCCCTCTCTCCTTCCCTCCCCTTCTTTGTCCCTCCTCCCTCCGTCCCTCCCTTCTTCCCTCTCTCCCTCCCTCACTTCCTCCCCCCTTCCCTTCCTCCTCCCTCCCTTCCTCCCTCCCTTCTTCCTCCTGCCTTCCTTCCATCCTTGGAGCAATCCTGCAATGGGGAATGGGAGTTGCTTGGTAAAATGCACCGGATTTCTGTCCCGTGGATGGACATTCTGGGGGCGCTGTCTTCTTCCCGGTGCAGCTCACGGACGCTAGGGGGTGGGGGAGACCCCCAACCAGCCCCCCACCCCTGCTTCTCAGGGGTGCATCACTGCCGGCCTCCCTCCGGGTTAGGGGATCTGTGGGTCCAGGTCGGTCTCACTGCAGCAAGAACCAAGGATTCTGTGCGTGGTAGGGCGAGGCGGGGGTTTTTCAGAGCTTGCCCTTGGACGCTCCCCCGCGCAAAAGAAGCCTCTTTCATCCGTTATCTAACGGGCCGGGCGAGAGACCCAGTGCTGGCAAGTTGGGGCCGCACCTGGCGCGTGGCACGGCACGGCGGCGGCCAGCAGGGGGCAGCCGCGCTCCGCCGTGCAGGCTCCGGGCAGCTCCGTCCGCGGCTTTGGCTCCTGGAGCGCGCCGGCGGGAAAGCGCTGCAGTTCCCTGCAAGCATTTGGATTTTTCTTTTCCCCTTTCTTCTCCTCCTCCCCGGGGTGCTCGGCAGCGCACCCAGCGTCCTCCCGGACCCCCAGATTTGTATATTTCTTTCTCCGGGCAGCCATCCAGATGCTACCTCCAGTGGGTTTCCCGTAGGGAGCTCACGTTTGGCCGGGAAGAACAGTTTTGGGGCCGGAGGGACGGTGCAGCCTGTGGGGCATTGACTGACCCTGCACGCGGCCGGCCGGTTCGACCCCAGATGGTCCCTCGGTTCCTGATCGCAGAGCCAGGAGTTAAGCCCTGCGCATCCTGGGTCCTAGGATGTAGCACCCCCCCGCCACGCCCCTCCAAACAAACAAACAAACAAACAAATACGCTTAAAGTATAGCCTCTCTATTTTTTTCCCCTCCAGGACCACACCCAGTGATGCTCAGGACTCACTCCTGGTAGGATTCAGGGTGCCGGTGGGCAACCGTGCGCAGAGCAAGCGCCCCACCTGCTGTCCTAGCTCTCGGGTCCTCAGATGCAGTATTCTTGCCGTGTATGTATTGTTTTCTTGTCTGTCTTCCCCCGTGGCACTGAGCCAGGACCCCAAATAGGAAAGCAGCCCAGGATCCCTTGGTGGGAAACACAAACAGGGTCGCATTCGGGCTTGCTGAAGGAGGACGGTGGGGTCCTTCCCATCCTTAGGGCATCCCGCAGGAGGGACTCCCCAACCCAGGAGTAACCAGCCGGGGTGTGTGTGTGTGTGTGTGTGTGTGTGTGTGTGTGTGTGTGAACCAGTCCACCAGCCTGCTTCTGCCCTAGCAACGCCGCAGAACTTTGGGAGACCCTTGATGGGGACACCTTCGGGGACCCGAAACTTGGAGACGCGTTGCAGAGAGCGAGGCTGGGGCACCCCAAGCCTGGCCGCTCGCGCTCTGGTTCCGTGCGCGCACGCCCGGGCCGAGAAGCAACGGGCCCGATACGGGGGTCGAGGGGATGAGACGGGGAGGTGGGTGGGGGCCGGGGCTTGCCCGTGGAGCGGCGGCTCCTCGAGGGGACGAACCGGACATCAGGCTGCCTTTCCTCCGAGAAGCGCCGGGCCCGCTATTTCCTAGACAATCGGAACACGGCCCGTTTGCGCATCCGGCGTCCGCGCGCATCAGGACGCCAAGGCGCTATTCAGAGCCAGCCGGGAAAGGTCACCCAATACACACTTTGACGGCCGCTAAGAAGGGAGATTAGTGGGAGCCTGGGCTCTAGTTCGCCCAGATCCCAGGATGGGGGAAGCCTTTTTCATGCCTCTTTGAATTCCTTTGTTGCGCCGGCATTCTGATGTGCCCCTAAGCTCTAATTTCTTGCAAAGCCGTTTCATCTGCCCTGTTGACTGTCGGCTGCGATTCCCTCCTCCCGGCTGCGGTACATTTGGGTCAGCCTGTACCACAGGAGAAGGTTATCTGGGCTGTTACACCTTTGACTCCGTGTCTTTTGAAGAGCGCATTTTGCATTTTGTTATGCCAGGCTTGTAATTAGATCCGTTAATTAAGTGAAGAATGAACTTTTCCCAAACTCTGTACCTCTTTGAATTTTTGATAAGTTTGCTTAGGTTGCCTCTGACCTTTGCCACGGGGTATGCCACTGCTCATTAATTGGCAATTTTTAATGAGGAAAGTTGATGAATGTGTTGGCCTTGACAATAAAATAAGAAGCGGGGTCCACTCCAAATCTTACCACCTCTGGCTGCCGGGAAAGGTGGCCGTTTCTTGACGAGTGACCATCCCACCTGGCAGGCTCAGCTGACATTCCACCTGGCCACGGAGCTAGGGTCTCTGCACCCAGGTGCTGCTTGAATCACTTCTTCACGTTCTTGTTTGGTTCTGAGAACGTGGTTGTTCTTTGTTCTTTGTTCGAGAGAGAGCAATCTGCCCAGGGCCTTGTAACCCTTTCATCATGACAATAACGGATATTTGAGATCTAATTCAAGCTCTTCACAAGCATTGT
Source organism: Sorex palustris (assembly GCA_028565675.1). NCBI lineage: Eukaryota > Metazoa > Chordata > Mammalia > Eulipotyphla > Soricidae > Sorex > Sorex palustris. Next base: position 23,550,244 of record JAOXYA010000015.1, read on the forward strand.
ATCATTGAATGCTCTGAACGCTCTCTCTCTCTCTCTCTCTCTCTCTCTCTCTCTCTCTCTTTCTCTCTCTCTCTGTGCGGGTGCATTCTGGGGCTTACTCTTATGGCTCTGTGTTTAGGAGTCACCCTTGTGGGTCTTGGGGCCCTACAGGGTGCCAGGGATCAACCCCCTGGGGCCCAACCGGGTCAGCTACCTGCAAGGTAAGCCCCTTAACCACTGCTCTATCTATCTTTCTGTCCCCAGTGGCCCCTATTTTTGCCTCCATTTTTACAGTGGAGTACTAAAGATAGAAGTAATTCATCCAGAATCTTGCAGATTGTAAGTAGCAAAATCGGGACTTATCTCTAAGCAGGATGCTAGGAACAAAACTCTTAACCTCCTTAAGAGGGCAGCAGGTCAAAATTCTAACCAAGCTCTCCTTCATTTTCAAGCGTATTCTCCCTTCTCTTGGTTCATTGCTCATTGGTCACATTGATTTGAATCCGCTGAGGCTGTGCATGTGTGCACTTCAGTGTTTGAACTTGGGTGTTTTAACTCCTTAAGCATACTTAATTCAAGTGTGGTAACCCACACCTAGACTTCTCAAGCAATTCCAGCCATTGGAGTGCAAAAAAGATTACTATTTGTGCACACCTACATACACAGATTTCTTTCCTTTTCAAATACGAGTCTTCACAGCCTCTCAAAAAAGCCAGCGAGTGGCAGCACTTCAGAATAAAACCAGAGGCACAATATCTAACAGATGGAATTGAGCTATGAAAAATGGACTTAGTGGGGCTGGAGCTATGGTACAGTGGGTAGGGCATTTGCCTTGCACGTGGTCCACTTGAGTTCAATCCCCACATCCCATATGGTCTCCCAAGCACCAAGAGCAGAGCCAAGAGTAACCTCCGAGCATCACTTGATGTGACTCAAAAAGAAAAAATAAAGGACTTAGTTTTTTCTTTTTTTTTTGTTATTGTTTTTTGTTTCTTTTTTTGGTTATTTGGGTCACACCCAGTGATGTTCAGATGTTACTCCTGGCTCTACACTCAGGAATTACTCCTGATAGAGCACAGCAGGGGACCATATGGGATGCTGGGGATGGAACCCCGGTCTGCCAGGTGCAAGACAAATGCCCTACCCCCTGTACTATCACTCTGGTCCCTGTTGTTTGTTTCTGAGACCATGATGGTGGTGCTCTGGGGTCCACGAGGGGACTATGCACTGCTAGGGATAGAACCTAGCCTCCTGCATGTAAAACAGATGTGTAACCCAGTAGGCTAGTTCTCTGTCCCCATAGAAAATGTACTTAGTGATCAAAATCTGAGATGCTAATTTTGTGTCAATAGCTGCCCTTACTCTGGCTACTTGGGTTACAGGGAATGAAAGGGTAGCGAAGAGGCTTTTGTTTGGGAGTGTTGCTATCTTTTGGTGGAAGCCATCGGGGGGGGGGGGGCACACTGGGCAGTGTTCAGGGCTTTACTCCTGGTTCTACACTCAGGGATCACTCCTGGTGGGACTTGGGGGCCCATATAGGTGCTGGGAATTGAACCCAGATTGACCACATGCAAAGCAAGCACCTTCCCCACTGTATTATGGCTCCAGTCTTGGCTTGGAGTGTTGGAGGGACATGGAATATGCCTGGGTGGTGTGGAGGCTCCTTTTAACAAGCCTCCAGTAAATTGAAACTTTTGGCAATTAAATACCAGACTGACATTGCTTTACTCCTCACTCAAACACTTAGATTCCTAATAATCTGCAAGGAAGGTCACCCTACGGAAGACCTGCTATGTTTACAGCCTATACCAGCATTCACAGTTGCTACCACTGTTTCCCATTTCTTGCTCAAGGTATACTCTGTAGTAAAATGTGACTTAAAAAAAAAAGGCTTTCCTGGCTTTGAGCATCACCCTGTGTGACTTCTTTGATATTTCTTCAAACCGTTGGCGAAGGTCATTGGGTGGTGACGGGTCACTGGCGCATTGAGGAGGAAATGCTGCCTACCAGCCTCACTGTGTTGGGCTGTGGCAGCTTTAGAGAAGAGGGAGGGATGTCGGGGCCAAGGGAACATTGGTGCCTTTCTCCAGGGAGTGTGGAACACATACTTCGTTTCAGTGCTTTGAGGATGAGTGTCAGAATGAGTGTTTGATGCTTTGCCCGAAGATCTGCTAGTTTGGCACAAGTCCACTTGGGCTCTCATCTCTGGAATGAGAATCATCTCTCAAATTCCGAGGAAGAAAAGCGATGCTGTGAATTTATGGCAGAGGCATTGCAGACACAGGTGTCTACCTCTCAGAAAATAAGATTTCTGATTAAACATATCTCCTGGGGATGGGGTGGGGGGGGGGCGAGGAAATCTCCCAAGCTCATGGGAAAGGCTATTATAAGTTGGGATGGCTGGAAGGGCGAAATCAAAACTCTTCTCTACCAGGCATAGCCCTGGTCTTCGTCTTCCTCTTTTCTTTGAGAGTAAAGAGTTGGCTTAAAAGTGAGAAGAAAATACGGAGCTGGTCAGGGGGAGATCTAAGGAGATGCTACAGCGAGGGCAGTCTCTGTGTGCAATCTAGGAAAATGGGCTAGATTTATGCTTCCAGATCTGTATTTCTTACCCCATCAAAGACCTTTGCTCCCTCTCATTCAGATGTGAATGAAAGAGAATGAAGCATCCTTGGGAATCCAGAGGGTTTAGGACCTTCATGGTCTTCTTCATCTCCTGTTTCTGAGTTCTGGTGGCGGAGTGAAGGGACAAAGCATTACATTTTCTGATAAAGTCCTGAAAAGAGCAAAGCCATAAATGTGTCAGAAATAAAATGCAATAGAAACAAAATTCAGACAATCTGTGAATACTCAGTCCAATTCTGGATACTCAGTAAATCAGGAAATTGGTGTTAACAGGCCCCATTGTATTTGCCTATGGGTGACCTACTTTCCCCAGAGTTCTCAAGTTTAAACACAGGAGGATTATGAAGTTCCCTAATTATGCTGTGGGAGCACAACAGCCCCCGTTATCTAGGATAAGAATCAAAACTTTTTTTTTTAATGTTTGCTGAATCAAGAGATAAGGGACAACTTTTCAAGTACTGTAAAGGTACCTATTAAAGTTTATTTAACAGAAATGGAAAGCCCTCTACCTCCCTTCATAGGTCATCGTTTCTCTTTCAAATTCATCTTCAGAGTCATTCTAGAGACTTATGAGCCTCTTTGTTCCCCTGTAGCAAGCTTTTCTTTACTTTTTTTTTTCTGTAGCCAGCCTTTCAATGACTTAATGAGAACACATGGTATTGGCTCTTAAAAATACATATTTTGGGGGCTGGAGTGATAGCACATCGGGTAGGATGTTTGCCTTGCACGCGGCCGACTCGCGTTTGATTCCCAGCATCCCATATGGTCCCCTGAGCACTGCCGGGAGTAATTCCTGAGTGCAGAGCCAGGAGTAACCCCTGTGCATCGCCAGGTGTGACCCAAAAAGTAAACAAAAATAAAAATCCCTGGGGGAGGTGTAAACAGATTGTGTGTGTGGGGGGGGGTGCACACATGTAGGGATGCTCTTGTAAAACAAAGAGGTGCTTTAGACCTGGGGGCAGCGGTATCTCAGCTGCACTATCTCGATGCACTGCACTGGGCGGTGGTGGGGGATATGGGATGATTCTGGCATGGACTGCTCTGAGCAGAGGCTGCCCACTCCGACAGCGCCCTCCCCTCCGGTCATCAGGACCCGGGAACTGCGGAGCTGTGAGGAGGCTGCACTCATCTGCTGGGACTCGGGGAACCTCAACCCTGTGGACTCGTACACGGTGGAGTTGACTCCCGAGGAGACTCCTGACATGTTGGGTGTGACTGAGTGCGTGTGGGGCGCTTTCAGTCTCGAGGGGCCGTAGCTGGGTGGAGGGAGGTGGCCGGGGCCAGCCCAGAGCCAGACGTGTGCAGAGAACCCGCATCCGTGCGTCTTCACCCCAGGAGCTGCAGCACACAGGCCGACTGGGCAGTGAGGAGTGGCTGGGCAGCTGTGCTCACCCTCTGCCTGCCTGCAGGTCTGTGGTGGGCATCCCCACCTGTGAGGCCCTGGTACAGCTACAGCCACGGCAGAGGTACACCATCTCCGTGCGGGCCCTCAACGTGGGGGGACCCAGTGCCCGCAGTCAGCCCGCCACCGTGCACACCACAGGTCAGTATTCCAGTGACAGTGCTAAGGGGAAATCAAAGCACCAAGGGATCCCAGATAAGGCCAGGCATGGGTCAGGGTAGGAGTTGTGCCGGGCCCTTGTGGTGGATCCCAGCAGCACTGAGTGTGGCCCCAAGCCCAACAGAACTCAGGTTTCTCTCCAGACTCAAGACGTGTCCCTGTGTAAGGGGATGAGCCCCCAAGTGGGCTCAAGGAGCTTCCTGGGGTTCTGGCATCAGCTAAGAAGTCCGTGAGTATGTCCCTGCCCTGCTGGGTAAGCAGAGACCACCTGTCCTGCTCTGGTGGGCGAGCCAGGCACAGGTGTTCAAACAGGCAGTGGGCAGGGTGCCTTAAAGACAGGTGGGAGGTAGGGTCAGGTATGCCCACTACCCACGCCAGGAGAGGCACTTGGTCAGTCCCCGAAGGGAGCATCGCCTCAGGCTGCAGAGGCATAGGTGTGGGGCTCCAGAATGTTCCATGGCTTATTTGATTACCCACTCCTGGTGGAGCCTGAACTGTGGCCCCACGGGTATGAGCCTGAGAGGCATCACCCACACCATCTGAGGGAGTTCATCCTGGGAGCTGGGCACCGTGTGCAGACAGCAGGTATGGGGCAGCTTGGTGCTCCCCCACAGGTAGCTGTTTCCCCCTGGACCCCAACACCTGCCACCCCTGGCTGAGCATCTCCGAGGATGAAGACGGACTTAGGGTGGTGCGACGTGAGCAGAAACGCGCCGAGAAGGGGCCGCCCCCCAGCAGCACCCGCTTTTCCAGGTAGCCACTCGCAGGGGTGGGGCAGGAGATAGGCACAGACAGGCCATGGGCACTTTGCAGTGAAGTTAGGCAGAGCCAGAGCAGTGCCGTGTCCCCTTAGAACTGGAGCTCTGAGTTTGGGACGGTCTCCTTCTGCAGCTGTGGGCACTGCTTACCCAAGGTGGGGCACTGAGGGCAGAAATGACCACTGGAACTATCTTGGAGAGCAGTGTGAGGTTTGGGGAGCCTCTGTGAGAGTTACCTTGTGGAGAGGTTTGGGGGCGTCTGAGCCTGGGGGTCTGCTGGTGTGCTCCGCCTGGTGGGCAGCAGAGACCAGGGTGCTGCTTATGCCCCACTGCCTTCTGGGAACCCAGACTGGTCAAACCTGCCTCCACAACTGCTCCGCCCCTCCCCCTCCAGCATCTGGGGGGTGGGGGGTGCTGCTACCAAGTGAAAGTCATCCCCAGTCGCATTTCTCCATCTCACAGGTGTGTCGCTGTCCTGGGGAACCTGATTCCCGTCCGAGGCCGCCACTACTGGGAGGTGGAGGTGGACGCGCATCTGGACTACACAGTAGGCGTGGCCCTGGGGGACGTGCCCAGGCAGGAGGACCTGGGGGCCAACTGCCTCTCCTGGTGCATGCGACACACATCGGCCAGGCCACGGTGAGCGCTGTCTGTGGCCAGGTGGATGAGCCTTAAAGGCCCACGTTGTCCACTTTGGGGGATCTTCCAAGCAGTGCCAAATGGTGCTGGGGAGTGCCAGGGTCACACTAGCAGTGCTGATAGGCCCTGTAGTGGTAGAGTGCAAACTCGGGCTCTCATGCACACTGGGCATGCCCTCTAGCCCTTTAAGCCATTACTCCTACCCATCTCGCGTTCTGCTTTATGCAAGAAGGGCCAGAGAGATGGCTCACTGGGAAGAGCACACACTCAACATGAAGAAGGTCCAGCTTTGGTCCACCCAGGAATGCCAAGAACCCCCAAAACAACAAAGAGTAAAATGTTTCTGAGGACAGTTTAGAGAACGTGGTTTTAGAAGGCTTGTTGCTTTGGCCATGTAATACCGTATAATCATAGGAGTGCGGAACAGGGGCAAGAGAACAGCAGGGAGGTGTTTGCCTTGTTCACGGCAGACCCAGATTCCATCCCTGGCACTCCAAGTGCACCCTCCACTGAGCTGGCCAGAAGTAACCCCCAAGCTCCACCTGGTGTGGCCCAAAAACAAATTATGAAACAGTGATGCTCAGTAAGGAGCCCTTCCACAATCTCTGAAACTTCCTGATGCAAAGTGTTCCCTCCTCAGGCCCAAGTATGCGTTTCTGCACAACAAGACAACGCCAGACATTTGGATCACAGTGTCCCCACAGAGGGTTGGTGTCCTCTTAGACTACGAGAACGCGAAACTCTCCTTTTTCAACGTGGACATTTCTCAGCACCTGTTCACCTTCAGCTGCCCATTTCCCCACTGCGTACACCCCTGCTTCTCTCTGGAGCAGCCCGGAAGCCTGAAGATACACCAAGGCATCCCTGTGCCCACATGGGCTGCTCTCTACTAGACTCAGGCCTTCCGCCCTCGCCCGCCCGGAATCCAGGAGCCCAGCACAGTGCAGGCGTGTGGGATTAACCATCACATCCCATGGCCGGAGTCTCGCACTGCCCACTACCACCTGTGACCACGCCATGTTGCCTGCTGAGCTGTGGAGTGGCAGTGCGGACCCAGGACTGAGAGTCCTTTCTGCTATCCACAGTTACAGCCCACTCAGCAGTTCCTCATCAGCTGAAACTGCCTCATTAGGCGTCATGCATTAGGCATCATGCATTAGGGCATGGCAAACGCAACAAGTCTGAATTCAGGATTGTAAGGTTCTGTGGACTATTCCACACAGAATTTGGTGATCCTGGATAAAATCTCAGCACCTGACATTTTCAATAAAATTTTATCTGGTAAAGAAAAGTTACAGCGCGCATTTTGCTGCCCGGGCCCATGTGCTGCTTGCGCCCACGTGGCCGAGCACATGTGGTTCCCGAGCACATGTGTTGCCCGCATCTCCCCTCTT
>JAOXYA010000015.1:23557299-23568208 GCA_028565675.1 Sorex palustris
GGGACACTCCTTCACTGTTGGTGGGAATGCCGACTGGTTCAGCCCTTCTGGAAAACAGTATGGACAATTCTCAAAAACTTAGAAATTGAGCTCCCATTTAACCCAGGAATATATCCCAGAGAGGCAAAAAAGTATAGCCGAAGTGACATCTGTACTTGTTTGTTCATTGCAGCACTCTTTACAATAGCCAGAATCTTGAAAAACCTGAGTGCCTGAGAACAGATAAATGGTTAAAGAAACTTTGGTACATTTACACAATGGAGTACTATGCAGCTGTTAGAAAAGAAGAAGCCATGAAATTTGCATACAAGTGGTACTACATAGAAAGTATCTTGTTAAGTGAAATGACTCAGAAAGAAAGGGAGAGACAGAGAGAGACAGAGACAGAGACACAGAGACAGAGACAGAGACAGAGACAGAGACAGAGACAGAGAGAGCGCATGTGTGCCTGTGTGTGCATGTTTTAAACCAGTGAGTGCTATTTTACCAAGAGGGGGAGATAAGCAACTCTGCAGCAGGTGCGTGAGGCTCCAGAGTTTTGTGCAAAGGGCACTAGACATAGCAGACCACTTGTGATGCTTCCTTTGCCAAGTAGTGTCTTTAAAGAAGTCAGATAAAACACTTCTGAGATCCTCTGGCATTTGAAGGAGAGTGTAATAAGTGTTTGCTTATTTCATAGGAATGTTCTAAGGCTCAAATGAGAAAGTAGATAAGAATTCCGTAAACTATAAAGTGCCTTTTGTATGTCAAATATTTGTTACAAATTTATATGTATTTTGAGTCTGCATAGTATAGGTGACTAAGTAGCCAGAGAGAACCCGGTGGGCTGAGCATATGCTTTGCACACAGGAGACCTGGGTTTGTTTGTTTTTTTATTTCGAGGCCACACAGGGGTGTGCTCAGGGCTTAACCCTGGTTCTGTGGAGCCTCAGAAGAGCATATGTTGGCTACCATATGATGGCTATTCCCAGTTCAGTCCTTGGGGGTTGCTTTGGGTGGTGTTTGGGGGACCATGTGGTACCGGAGGTCAAGCCTTGGCCTTCTGCATTCATCCCATTAAGATAATCTCTCTGCCCCCTAATTCACATGTTTTTATAGGTGCCATCCCAGTAAAGTTTGGGGGATCTGAGACCTTTCAGCAATACTCACCTAGGACCATGGAAAACAGGTGCAGAGCCCAGGGATGTGCTGCTCAGGCCAGGAGGCACTTGAGAACCATCAGGGACACACCTTGTGGCGCTCAGGCTTGGGGACTGCCATTGAATTTATTTATTTATTTATTTGGCTTTTTGGGGTCACACCTGGCATTTCTCAGGGATTACTTCTGACTCTGCACTCAGGAATTACTCCTGGAAGTGCTCAGGGAACCATATGGGATGCCAGGGATTGAACCCAGGTCAGCCACATACAAGGCAAATGCCCTCCCTGCTGTACTATCACTCCAGCCCCTGTCACTGAATTTAGAGCTTTGTACATGGAGGTATGTGTTCTAACACTACACCTCTCTCCTATTTTTTAAATTGTATTTATGATATTTTAAGTGACATTTTATTTTTTTATTCTTCACATGCTAGCTGTCTGAATGCAAGGTTCCGTCCCAATGGAAAACCAGCAGGACAGTACTACTGTACAAGAAGGGAGACATCCACGACATTGGCAACTATCACCCAATCTGCCTATTTTCTGTCATCTACAAGCTGTTCTCTCTGTCATCCTGAATAGGATTGGCAGAACACTAGATGAGGGACAGCCATGCGAGTAAGCCAGTTTCTGAAAAGGATTCAGCATGATTGACCATATCCACACGATAACCAAGCTCACTGAGGTTTCTTGGGAGTTCAAGATGCCGCTCTGTCTAACGTTCATTGATTTAAAGAAGGCCTTTGATTCTGTTTGAAGCCCTAGCCAATCAGGGCATTCAAACTCAATACATCAGGATCCTCCATGAGCTGTATTACGGATTCACTACCAGGATCTCAACATTCTACAAAGAAGTAATCATCAATGTCAAGAGAGGGTTTCGGCAGGGTGATACCTCGAGAACATCATGCGATGACTGGAATGGGAAGGAATGGGAGTGAAGATAGAAGGTCGGCAACTACACCACCTTCGTTTTGCTGATGACATTGTTCTAATAACACCAAACATTAGCCAAGTGGCACAAATGCTGGCTGACTTCGACCGTGAGTGTGGAAAGGTTGGACTACAGCTGAATCTCACGAAGACAAAGTATATGAAAAATAATCTCGTTCCTGATGTTCCATTCTCTCTCAATGGAACAAACATCTCCGAATGCAATAGTTATGTGTACCTATATCGAGAAGTCAACATAACAAATGACCTGACATCTGAGTTGCGCAGGAGGAAGAGGGCAGCTTGGAATGCCTTCAAGAGCGTCAAAGAAATAGCTAAGAGGACAAAGAACCTCCAGCTCCGGACACATGTCTTTGATTCCACTATTCTTCCTGCATTAACATATACCTCAGAGACCTGGACCCTATGAAAACAGGATGAGAATGCTATTTGGGTCTCCCAAAGAGGAATTGAAAGAGCTATGTTTGGAGTATCACACTTCATTCAAACGAGAGAAAGAATCCAGAGATCTGACCTCCTTTGAAGATCAAGAATCAGGTACATTTGTTTGCCATGATGTCGAAAATCAGATGGGCTAGACATGTAATGAGATTTGGAGACGACTGCTGGACTAGAGCCATTACTGACTGGATTCCATGGGATGTCAAAAGATCAAGTGGCCACACACCTATGAGATGGTCAGACTTCTTCGTCAAGACCCTGAATGATTGGTTTGAGGCTCTTTGTGTTCCAAGAATGAGCAGATGCCATTGGGCTACACTGGCACGCAACAGGGATGAATGGAGACATTACTTACGCACTTTCAAGCAAATTGTTGAGTAACGAGATGTCAAGTGATCAAGTCATCAAGAGAAGGGCTGGACCTTTTGGGAAACCAATATGAACATTTATTAGAAAACTAGTGCTTCTGTATAGCCAAGCAATCCCACTTTTTGGTGGACATCCCAAGGGTCCAAATGCTCTATTAAGAAAAGACATTTGCACTCTTATGTTAATTTTCAGGATTATTCACAGTAGCTCAAACCTGGAAATACCCAAGTGTCAAACAGTAGATGACTGGATAAAAATAAACAAACAAACAAACAAACAAACAAAAATTGATACATTTACAAACTGGAATAGTACTTGATTGTAAGAAAAGATGAAATCTTGCAATTTGTGCTACATAGATCTGAGCGATGGTACAGTGGGTGGCCTGGTAGGACTTTTGCTTTGCACGCTGCTCTCCCGGGTTTGATCCCTGGCACCCCAAGCGGCACCAGGAGTGATCCAAGAGTGCAGAGCCAGGAAGTAGCCCTGACCATAGCCAGGTGTATCCCACTCTCCCACCTCCCAATCCACCCCCCTCAAAAAAAGAGGAAAAAAAGAGAAAAGAAACATGGTAGGGAAATAACAAATGTCCAAAGGTAATAGAAACTGCAGATTGGTGTTCAGTAGAAAGCTGAGGTTGGTGGGCAGAAAAGAAGGGAAATGAGGGCGTGGTGCTGGAATGCTTTATGAATGAAATTACGGCAATAATAGTTTTGTAAGCCACGGTGGCTGAAAAGAAATTAAAACCTTTTTAAAAAAATAAAGAAGGGCTGGTCATATTGTACAGTGATTAAATGATTATCCTGCATGTGGCCAACTCCAGTGTAATCCCAAGCACTGTATATGGTTTCCCCAGCTCAGGGAGTGGTCTTTGAACGAAGTCAGCTGTCAGCCTCGGATTAGGCCCAAGACTCTTACCCGCTAGGAAGGGAATAGGTGTCCTTTCTAACTGCATGGATGGATACTGTAGTGTTTCTGAACTGTAGCACTGTCATCGTTTATGCACTGTAGCACATGTTCATCGATTTGCTCAAGTGGGCACCAGTAAGTCTCCATTGTAAGACTTGTTGTTACTGTTTTTGGCATATCGAACACACCACGGGGAGCTTGCCAGGCTCTGCTGTGCAGGTGGGATACTCTCAGTAGCTTGCCGGGATTTTTGAGAGGGATGGAGGAATCGAACCCGGGTATGCCCACATGCAAGGCAAACGCCCTACCCGCTGTGCTATCACTCCAGCCTGTAGTGTTTATCACTTGATCACTTGACATCCCACTACTCATTGATTTGCTCGAACGGGCGCCAGTAACCTGTCCATTAGGCACTGTCGCATGCTAGTGTAGCCCAATGACGTCTGCTCGCTCTAGGAACACAAAGAGTCTCAAACTTATTGTTCAGGGTCTTGATGAAGAAGTCTGACCATCTCATAGGTGGGCGGCCATGTGATCTTTTGGTGTCCCATGGAATCCAGTCGATAACAGCTCTAGTCCAGCGGTTGTCTCCAAATCTCATTACGTGTCCAGCCCATCTGATTTTTGACTCCTTGGCAAACGAGACAGCATCCCTGATTCTTGACCAAGGTCGGAACTCTGGATTCTTTCTCTCATTTGAGTGAAACGTGATACTCCAAGCATAGCTCTTTCAATTCCTCTTTGGGAGACCTGAATAACGTTCTCATCCTGATTGCGTAGGGCCCAGGTCTCTGAGGCGTATGTTAATGCATATATATATTTATATATATACGTATATATGGTATATATTATGCCATGCCTGGTGGCACTCAGTGTTTATTCCTGACTCTTTACTAAGGGATCACTCCTTGCAATGATCAGGGCACCATATGGGGTGCCAGGGATTGAATCCTCTTTGATTATTTTTTAATAAGGATATCTTTTCAAATAGAAGATATCTTTTTCAAAAACCAAGGGAACCCGTGTTTGTAGTAGTGAATGATGACGAATATTGCTGCACTTTGTCCAATGGCGAGTCCTATTGCTGTACTCTGCCCACTGCCCAGTGTCACTGTCCCCCCTGGTGCCCCACCCCCGCCCTTCCAGCTGGTCCCCTTCCTCCCTCCTGTGTCACTCTGAACTAGCGAATCCTTCTACTGCACTACTGTAGGCTCTATTGATGATGCCAGGAGTGTGGGGCAATTGGCAAGACAGCACACAAAAATGCCAGTCCCCAGGGCTGGTGCAGTAGTACAACAGATAGGGCATTTGCCTCGCATGTGGCCAACCTGGGTTCAATCCTAGGCATCCCCTATGGCTCCCTGAGCACTGCCAGTAGTGATTCCTGAGTGCAGAGTCAGGAGAAACCCCTTAGCATTGTGGGTGTAGCCCATAACAACCACCCCCCTCAAAAAAAAGAGCAACAAAAGAGGGGCTGGGGAGATGTCTCAAAGGGCTGACACACATGCCTGGCATACACAGCCCGGCCCTGGCATCACTTGGTTTCCCCCTCCAAAGAGCGAACCCTCCCTCTTTCTACCCCTTTGAGTGTACACTTCTCTTTTCCCAGTGTGGACAGTTGTTCTTAAACTGGGAAGGCACATGGTTGGCCACACTCCTTGGTCACACAGCAGAGGGTTCTTTCTGAAATCAGTGTGTTACCATTTACAGCTGCACTTAGCTGAGGCTGCCAGAACATTCCAGAGCAAAGCCTCTGCTCCAATATGCTGGCATGTAACCCCTCACTGCCCTCGTTTGGAACATCGGAATCACATGTACCCTGAATTCAGCTGCATTCTCTACATGTTCCAGAAGAGATCCAATGTCTGAAACAAGGGTCTGATCATCCTAAAAGAGAGACGCCCCAGTTCCTGTCTCTTAGAGAAAACCGGTTACTCGGCTAAGACACATGTCCCATCCCAAGCTCCTGTGAGAATCTTGAGCTTGACTTTGGATCTCTGATGCCACTGTGTTCTAGCCGGAAACAGCAACTCCTACGGTTAGGTAATTTTTTAATAGTGTGTTCTATTCTGTCCTTCTTTTAGAATTGGTTGTTAGAAGCCACTTCGTGGGCTCACCCTTAGCCCACCCAATGCAGCTGTATTTTTGTTCCAAATGTTAAATATTTAATCAACTCTAAGGTGAAACCCAAATGCAATTTATTAAGCAACTTGGTGTTGAGTCAAATGTAACAGACATGAAAAATGCCTTTTCATTAGGGTCCATTGGCTTTGTTGGTTCAAAGAATTCCGGCCTGAATAGGAAAACTGTTCTCTGTTCGAACATTGTGAGTGAAAAGAAAATACAAGCCAGCAGGTTTTCCAGTTGCTTTTTTTTTTTTTTACTAATTGTAATGCATTGATTTTCTATGCTACATTAATGTCTACAAGGTTCTCCGTTGGCTAACCCAAAAGATAAATGATCTTAATGAAAATTTTGATTTCAGTGTGCGTGTAAGTATAAAGGTTAAAGAAAGACTCACACGCTTATATGTGCAAATGCAATTGAAGGCCTCATGGAGTGGAGAGAAGGAAGGAAATGCCCATATGCCAGTTTTTACTTGTATAGGGGTGTAGTGGAGACCACCATTAAAGAATCTGTTTTTTTTTTGGGGGGGAGGGGGGTCACGCACAGCTACTGTGCTCAGGGTTTACTCCTGTCTCAGCATTCAGGGATCACTCATCTTTTTTTTTTTTTTTTTTTTTTTTTTTTTTTTTTTTGCTCTTTGGGTCACACCCAGTGATCCTTAAGGGTTACTCCTGGCTCTGCATTCAGGAATTTCTCCTGACAGTGCTCGGGAACCGTATGGGATGCCGGGGATCGAACCCTGGATCAAACCATATGCAAGGCTAACAACTTCCCCACTGGCCTATGGCACCATCCCCTCAGGGATCGCTCTTGGCAGACTTGGGGGCACCATATGGGGTGTTGGGGATGGGACCTGAGTTGGTTGCATGCAAGGTACAAGCTGTGCCTGCTGTACTATCTCTCTGGTCCCCTAATTTCCATTTTCATAGGGCCCTCCTCAGCAGTACCCCAGCCCAGTGTGGACGCAGAGATCTGGTGCTGCTCAGGCCCAGCCATACTGGGGGCTGTTGGGACCATACCGTAGTGGTACTGGGTGTGCCGGAAACTGGACTCAGGGCAAGGCTTGCAGACAGGAGACTTTGTTGTTACTGTGTCTGGCATATCGAATAGCTTGCCAGGCTCTCCGAGAGGGCGGAGGAATCGAACTCGGGTCAGCCCTGTTGGCTGCGTGCAAGGCAAACGCCCTACCGCTGTGCTATCGCAGCCGGTAAGTTTCCTTGGAGGTTGCAGAGCTCAGTAAATGTGAAAGCCCACACATTGTGTTTCAGTAAGACCTGAAAACAGTGCCCCTGCAAATAATCGTCTTTGTGCAAGAGGCCACAGCCATCAGGATGTCATTGCTCTGAACTGGTGGTTGATTGGAAATGCATTTCTTGCGATAGTTCCTTTTGGAGGTTATGAGATGGCCAAGAAGAGCAGTCTTCAAAATCTCTGGTTCATTTTATACTTACTATGATTATCACACAATATGTTATGCTATATTAATTCAGGCTCGCAGAAGCCCATTAGACCCCTGACTTAAAAGAAACATAATTAATGGCCACAATTGGAGGATTCAGGAAGACATCTTCAGGGAGCTAGGTGAAGGAAGTGGAGGTAGTAGGAAAATCCACCGAGAGCCCCTGGCCGGTGTGTTTGCAACAGAAAGTAATGCTGGGGCAAGCTATTGAAGGTGGTCAAGTCCAAACTAGGTATTAGGTAGAAAATCACTTTATTTCTAGCGATTATGTGAGCTGATTTTCTGATTTTCTACTGTATTTTCCTCCTACCTTGGCAATTTTGTTCTCTAATCTTACGTTATTGGATCACCATTTATGAACCACTTATAAATCAGTCTCTATTCTACACTGCCTTAATACAAAAAAGTGTAAGAATAAGTCCTTGTACTCGTAGAACTTCCACACCAAGCAGTCCCAATGAAGTGGGAAAATCGCCATCATGTATATAGGAGCAGGTCGCAGTGACTGGTTAAGTACTTATTATCACTTGTTTAGGGATGCCAGGATTGATCAGCCTATTCAGGTGTTAACCACCTATAAAATCCCCATCTGCCTAAAGAATTCTAGCAGTCTGTGGCTCTGGATATTGACTTCCTTGCTTGGAGGTCCCTTGCATTTATTCAGATTATTGTAAATAGTTGGGCTGGAGTGATAGCACAGCGGCTAGGCTGTTTGCCTTGCATGTGGCCGACCTGAATTCTATTCCTCTGTCCTCTCGGAGAGCCCGGCAAGCTGCTACCGATAGTATCACGCCCGCACGGCAGAGCCTAGCGAGTTCCCTGTGGCATATTCTATATGCCAAAAACAGTAACAAGTCTCACAAAGGAGATGTTAGTGGTGCCCGCTCAAGCAAATCTATAAACAATGGGAGGACAGTGCTACAGTGCTATTGTAAACAGTGAGCACTGTGTGAGTACTAGAAATACAAGAGTAAATAAGCTGAGATGCAAATGCTAAGTGCAGTCTGAAAAGATGTGCCTAGCTAGATGCAAAATGCCTCTGTGAATAGAGAGGAAACTACATCTCTAATGATGGCAATCTCTAGTAGTACAGAAATTCGTTTAGATCAGAAGCTAGTGGTTATAATGCATTAGCAAGGAGCCATTATCCAGCAAGGGACGTGCACTTCTGCATTTCAAAGCCACTCACCCTTAAGGGAGGCTTCATACATCAGGCTCTCCGGGCTCTTCCTGCTAGATCCATCACTTAAAAACAAACAAACAAACAAAAAAACTGAAGTTCCCGGGGGTTTGCATTAAACAATCCTGCTCCAGCTTTTGAAAACCAGTCCCTGTCATTCTATAGTTTGGCAACAAGTGGCTTGCTAGCTTACAGTTGCTTGTTTGCATCAGTAAATTAAAGAATATTCCAGGTAGACTGCTGCCTCCCTAGGCCCCCACTAATACTGTATTTTTAGTTGACCTCTGTTGTGTCTTGCCTATTTTACAATTCCTAACATTGAGGTTTGAGGGGGAAAAATCAGCTTTCAAATCAGAGTGGTGCTGCCTGCTTTTGATTCATCTGCACTGCAAACCACAGATTATGTAAATTACAGATAAGAGCCAATCATTCAACCCAGACAGAAGGAAGAAACCCTCTTTTCCCACTGGGTTTTAGATTCTAGACTCAGCCGTTTACCTAATTTCCCAAAGAATACAGCAGAATACTGAAAAGTGTTACCACAAAAACAATAAGAAAATACTGCAAATGATAACTAAAATATAATTAAGAAAGCCAAAAGAATTCATAACTAGCTCTGAAATTTTTCCCTTAGGGTTTTAATATTAGATTTAAAACTGCTGATTAGCCTTTAAGTTTTTTTCTCCTCCCCCTCCTCCACCGCCTCCCTCCAAGCAATCAGCGGTGGATTTCCTTGAGTACTGGGTGTACAAGGAGTGCAAGCTAGGCAATTTATACAGCGGAATTTTTTTTCTCCCAGTTCTGGACTCTGAAATGGTGACAGAGGCCAAAGCGGTTATCCTCTAACCTCGTTTTTAAGGGCATTAAGCTCATTCATAGG
This sequence comes from Sorex palustris, assembly GCA_028565675.1. Classification (NCBI taxonomy): domain Eukaryota; kingdom Metazoa; phylum Chordata; class Mammalia; order Eulipotyphla; family Soricidae; genus Sorex; species Sorex palustris. The sequence goes on from JAOXYA010000015.1 coordinate 23,566,759, forward strand.
ATTCTACTCACCTACTCACCTTGATGACTCCCCACTCTGTATATTATAGCAGGTGGTAGGATTCCAGTGGAGGAATTAGGCGAAGCACAACTATTCAGACATTAGCAATGAGTGTATTCTATACCATGCTATAGTTTTAAATACAGGAGTTTGGGCAAAGATATTTATCATTTAGTTTATAATACATGGGCTGGAGTGATAGCGCAGTGGGTAGGGTGTTTGCTTTGCACACGGCCCACCTGGGTTCGATTCCTCTGTTCCTCTCAGAGAGCCCGGCAAGCTACCAACAGTATCTTGCTCACACAGCAGAGTCTGGCAAGCTACCCGTGGCGTATTCGATATGCTAAAAACAGTAATAACAAGTCTCATAATGGAGACGTTACTGGTGCCCGCTCGAGCAAATCAAAGAACAACGGGAGGACAGTGTTACAGTGTTATATTACACATATTATAATATGTTCATTTATTGAACTTCATTTCTTTTACCTGTCATAACATGTTACCATAAACTTCATAGGTTAAAGCAACGTTCATTTATTACCTTTCTGTTTTGGAAGTCAGGAGTGTAAGATCATTTTCACTGCACCAAAATCCTCCTGCCAGCAAGGCAGAACTTTCCCGAGAAGCTCGAGGGGAGAATTCTTTTCCTTGCCTTTTCCACTTTTTAAAGGTGCATTTATTGCAATCTTCTTCCAGCTTCCAAAACAGAAGGTGGCATCTGCCTTAAGTAATCCCATTGGCTTCTGGCTCTAGAGTCAATTCTCTCTTCTTCCCTCTCAAAAGGAGTTTCTGATTAGATTTAGGGACCACCTGGATAATCCGAGCTAATCTCCTGGTTTCACAAATCCTCAATCATATCTGCAAAGTTCCTTTTGCCATATAAAGTGACCTTCACAAATTCCAGGGATTTAGACCTGAATATCTTTGGGGGCCTTCAGTTTACCATAGTAGGTAATTAAAGACAGTCTTTTCATCCAAAGTATCTGTGTTCCCATGAAGTCCACCCCTTTGGTCTACCAAGGTTGTTTTAAGAATTCCCCTCCCTTTTCTTCTCAAGCTTTGTAGCTGCCATATTTACCATGAAATCTCACAGCTGGGATCATGGTATATTTTTAATATGTAACTTGTTGAGACAACAAATAGAATCTTCTTTAGCTTTTTATTGGTGTTTGGCATACGAAAACGTTCAGCTGACATAGGAAGAATGAGCTTTCTAAAATCCTGTTGAATATTCAAAGTGTCATGCATTACGTTATTGATCACACCTTATGAAAAAAATCCCATGATTTTTAAAAACTTATACTCCCTACAATTTAGAACTTAAATTCATCTATCCTGATGAACTACTATACAACTGGAGCTAGATAATTCTTCCTGATTTTTTTTCTTATTTGTGTTGGCTTCCAGGAAATACAGCCTAAGTTTAGTATATAATTAAAGTATTCTTAGC
>JAOXYA010000015.1:23572562-23584521 GCA_028565675.1 Sorex palustris
GGCTGATGTTTGGTGTTATTAAAACAATGTCATCTGCAAAGCGGAGGTGGTGTAGTTGCCGACCATCTAACTTCACTGGCTGTGGCCCCCAAATAAAACAAACAAAAAAGCCTGTGACATTTGCCTACAATTTAATGGCTTCCTAAATTTCTCTACAGCTCCGGAGAATGCTGAGTATCACCAGGAAAGAACCTCAAGGACCAGTGAGGTGTAGCGAAAGAACAGGATAAAAAGAAATTTACATTAAGTTCACTGCTTTCATTGTCTGTGATGTGTTTACCCAAAGAAGCACTCAGCCACTGTTTTTCCCTCAGAATTTCACATCAACAAAGTTCACTTATCTACCATTCAAATTCTATTGCATTTTTTGGTTTTGTTTTGTTTTGTTTCGGGGCCACACCTAGCAGTGTTGAAGGCTTACTCCTGGCCCTGCACTCAGGGATCAGTTCTGGCAGAGACTGGGGACCATATGGGATGCTGGGGATCAAAAGCAGGTTGGCCCCAAGCATGGAAAATTCCCTACCTGCTGGACTATTGCTCTGGCAATCCATTGAAATATTTTAAAACTAAATCAGAGAGCAAAAGCATATGAATAAGAGGACACTCCTTCTTAGGAAACTTACAGTTACAACAATTACAAAATCTTTTCCCTAAACTCTATTATCTAATATATCACTTGATCACTTGACTTCCTGTTAATCATCTATTTGCTTGAGTGAGCGCCAGTAATGTTTCCATTTGTCCCATTCGTATGCTAGTGTAGTCCAATGGCTTCTGTTCATTCTAGGAACACAAAGAGCCTCAAACCAATTGTTCAGGGTCTTGACGAAGAAGTCTGACCATCCCATAGGTGGGCGGCCACGTGGTCTTTTTACCTCCCGTGGAATCCAGTCGGTAATGGATCTAGTCCAGCGGTCATCTTCAAATCTCATTACATGTCCAGCCCATCTGATTTTCGATGCCTTGGCAAACGAGACAGCGTCCTTGATTCTTGACCGTGGACAAAGGTTGGAACTCCAGATTCTTTCTCTCATTTGAGTGAAGTGTGATACTCCAAGCATAGCTCCTTCGATTCCTCTTTGGGAGACCCGAATAGCGTTCTCATCCTGTTTTCATAGGTCCCAGGTCTCTGAGGCATATGTTAATGCAGGAAGAACAGTGGTATCAAAGAGATGTGCCCAGAGCCGAAGGTTCTTCGTCCTCTTAGCTATTTTTTTGATGCTCTTGAAGGCATTCCAAGCCATTCTCTTCCTCCTGCTCAATTCAGGTGCCAGGTCATTTGTCATGTTGACTTCTCAATCTAGGTACACATAACTGTTGCATTCAGAGATGTTCGTCCCATTGAGAGTGAATGGAACATCAGGAAAGAGACCGTTTCTCATAAACATTGTCTTCGTGAGATTCAGCTGTAGTCTGAAATTTCCACACTCATGGTCGAAGTCGGCCAGCAGTTGTGCCACTTGGCTAATGTTTTGTGTTATTAGAACGATGTCATCAGCAAAGCAGAGGTGGTGTAGTTGCTGACCATCTATCTTCACCCCTATTCCTTCCCATTCGAGTTGTCGCATAAAGTTCTCAATGGTGGCACTGAAGAGTTTTGGTGAAATGTTATCACCCTGCTGAACCCCTCTCTTGACATCGATGACCACTTCTTTGTAGAATGGTTATATTCTGGTAGTGAATCTGTAATATAGCTCATAGAGTATCCTGATGTATTGAGTTTGAATGCTCTGATTGGCTAGGGCTTCAGTGACTGCTTCTGTCTCAACAGAATCAAACACCTTCTTTAAAACAATGAACATTAGACAGAGAGGCGTCTTGAACTCCCAAAAAACCTCATTGAGCTTTGTTATAGTGTGAATATGGTCAGTTGTGCTGAATCCTTTTCGAAAATCAGCTTGCTCGCATGGTTGTCCTTCATCTAGTGTTCTGCCAATCCTATTCAGGATGACTCGAGTGAACAGCTTATAGATTACAGACAATAGGCAGATTGGGAAATAGTTGCCAATGTTGTGGATGTCTCCCTTCCTGTACAGTAGTACAGTCTCGCTGGTTTTCCACTGGGACAGAATTTGCATTCAGACAGGTAGTGTGTGCAGAGCCGAGCCAGTGTATTGATGAGTACTGATGGTAGGTTCTTCAGGTGTTTAGGTCTGACCTTGTCTGGGCCAGGTGCTGTTCATTTCTTAACTGACAAAATGGCGTGTCGGGTTTCCGAAGGGAGAACGTTGAGAACAACATATCCATCCTGTGGAATTTGGTATGTGGGCAGGTGGAAGTGGCTATCAAAAAGATCTGAGCAGAAGTCATGAATAATCTTCTCCATTGCCCTTCTGGAAGATGTGATAGATCCATCAGGACGTTGAAGGTCAGTCATCTTGATCTTGTAGTTGGCAAAGGACAGGCGGGTGTTATGAATGTTTTTCCCGGCTCCTGCTGCATCTACCAGCATTTCTGCTCTTCTATCTTTGAGGTCTTCCTTTATTGCATCTCTGCACTGCTTTGCAAGCTCGAATGTTCACTTGTGATTGCCTGAGGAATGTATCAAACCACATTGGCAAATAAGCTCAAGAGTTTTCTAAGACAGGCATTTTTCTATCTTTGGTGGCTATCTTTCTCTTGGTGTTCCTCACGCAATCATGGAGGTGCTGAACCAGTGGATCATATTCCTTGTCAATGTTGTCAACGATGGCATCTTCCCATGTTGCAACAATAGTGCCAAAGAGCTTCCAGTTGGTGGTCATTCTGGGAGTTCTCTTCTTAGACTTTGCAGCCCTTTTTCCCTACTCAGTGAAGTAGAATTTTGCTTGAAGGAAACAGTGGTCCAATCCTGTTTGGAATTTTGAGACAACAGCAACATCGGTCAGGCAAAACCATCGATTGACTATGATGTGGCCATTTTCTTTGTGGAACCATCCATTAGGAGACTCCCAGGTTCAACGTTTAGATTCAGCCTTCTGGAACTGTGAGTTATCATGGATGGTCTTGGTTGACATGATGAACTCAGACAGTCTCTCACCCCGTTCATTCCATTCTAGGCCATGGGTTCTTTGACTGATCTTATCGGTCCTATCTTGGCATTAAAATCACCAACAATGATTTTGTAGAAGGTGTGGTGTTCTTTTTAGAACTTCTCCAGCTCCGAGAGTATTCTGCCCGCACAGGAGAGCCTGGTAAGCTATTCGTTGTGTATTTGATATGCTAAAACCAGTAATTACAATGGGTCTCATTCCCCTGACCCTGAAGGAGTCACCAATATGGCAGCGGCAGCATTGAGAAGGATGAGGAAAGAGAAGATGATAAAATCTCAAGGCCAAACTAGGCTGCCAAAATGAAAAAAGACAAAAATGATTGTCTGTACTTTCAATGCACATATGCTAGCATCTGATGCATCCATCGAGGACCTGATAGTACAAGCTCCAAAGATCAAGTACGACATCACTTGGTCTGACTGAGACAAGAAGGCATCAATCACATCACGCCGTTTTTGACACTGGAGAAGAACTGTTCCTCGGAGCATGTGATAAAAGAGGTGTTGGTGGTGTTGGTGTCCTTGTCAATATGAACTTGGCCATGAGCATTGATTCATTCAAATGCCTAACAACCCGATTCGGATGATTACACTTGAATAGTTGTGGATCACTACCAGCAGTTTCTATCTTTGTTGTCTATGCACCAACATCCAATTTTGATGAAGGAGAAATTGAGAATTTCTACGTGGAACTGGAGAAGTTCTAAAATATTATATAATATAGCAAAATATACATAAATACAAAATAGATTACCAAAAGCATACATTTAATAAAACATAAATCACGGTCACGGTCACAGTCCTCCCATTGTTCATCGATTTGCTTGAGCGGGCCCAGTAACATTTCCATCATGAGACTTGGCAAGCTACCCATGATGTATTCGATATGCCAAACACAGTAACAATAAGACATAAATAGATATGAAAAACCACACTTCTTGATATTCTCACCAGTCAAGAGCCATCCACAAAACACACTCACCAAATTGCATCAGGTATTCAAAATTCATGCCAGTCTGGCCTTTTACTTGCTCTTGATTCTAAACAAAAAATTATTCCTAACACAGCCAATGCTTGGGATAGAGAAACTCCATTTACACAGGTATTGATAGTCGGTATCTCCCTGGGGTTCTTGAACCTTACCTCTCCATTTCCTACCTTTTTCTGTCTCCTCACATTGGCATCATGCTGCTAAGAGTTTATCTGGATTGCTATATATAGAACAGTCTCAAGGCACCTTTAAAAATATTGATGTATTTTCCCTTCCAACTTTTAATATTTTGAATACAAATAGTTCAGTATTTTTTTAATATCAATTATTTTTGTGCCAGAGAACGACCACTTTGTCATTGTCATCTTCTTTCAGAGATGACTATAGATATCTCACTATAAAATCCTACACCTCCACAGGAACTTTGTAATCAAAAATACTCTTGGGGCTGGTGAGATAGCACAGCAGGTAGGGCGTTTGCTTTACACACGGCCAACCCGGGTTCGATTCCCAGCATCCCATACGGTCCCCTGAGCACCACCAGGAGCAACTCCTGAGTGCAGAGCCAGGAGTACCCCCTGTGCATCGCTGGGTGTGACCCAAAAAAAAGCAAAAAAAATACTCTTGTATATATAATATGGATATAGTATGGATATTTTTTCCAAAAATCAAGAGTTATGACATGATCCAACTCCCCAATTTCTGCACAGTTGTTTGGAGAGAATGAAAACAGTACTTCAAAAAGATGTACACCCTTATTTTCTCTGCAGCATTTTACATATAATCACCATGATAGGCAAACAACGTAAGTGTTTACAACAGTTGTAAGAATATGCAGTTCTTGAATAGATAGTGGAATATGAACAACCATTAAAAAAAGAGTCAGTCTGGCTATTTGACCTAGTTATGAATAGACTTTGTAGGTATTAGGTTAAGTGAATTAAACCAGATGGAGAAAGAACAATATTATATTGTTTTGTTCATATGTTTTTAAAAAAAACAAAACCAAACTCTTTGATACAAACTATAGATTGGTAGTTACGAGGGTAAAGGGGATTCAGAGGGGTGAAAGGGGCAAAGGTGGTGTTTGATGATGGACAGAAATCATAGACTTTTGGTGATGACCAGATTGTAGCTCATAGAGATGTTTAAAGATAAAGTTATACATCTGAATTTTATATAATTTTTTTAAAAAAATTGACACAACACTGTTTTGTACATGTTAAGGAAAATGCATTATAGTTGTTACTTACTGAAAGGAAATAAAGCTGGGACAGTGAGCATTGCTAGGGAATTTATAACTGGTAAAGATGGCAGCATTTAGCATCATTGTAATCTATGCAGTAAAGCTTTGGCGCATGGCAGTGTGAGTTGTGAGGCTGTACTCCCCCAACCTGAGGAGTCTTGCAAACTCAAGAGGAAATCATTGAAATTCTAATTAAAAATACAAAGCAACAAGAAAAACACCCAGCATTTAGAAGAGTGCTCATTTGTTCCTTCTGTTTACATTTTTAAAATAATAAAATTCATGTTTCAGCTGTCACCATGATAATTTTTAAAGAAGGCCTTAATTAGGAAAACATGAGAATTTGGACGTCTAATTATAATGGTCTAAATTTTACTAGTTTACATCCTATTTCTTCATATCTCTGCTATATTAAAACAAGTGTTGTGTGGATATTCCATTGTAACTCATTAATTACTTTGGGTACGGTAAACATAAATAATCTGTTAAACTTGAAAACCCAGAAACAATTTCAGAGCAGAGGGACAACACCACCCTGCCCACCTTTTAGTGGCTCTGATACTAACACTTTGGAGAGTTCTTCAGGTGGAAGAATATGCCAAGTATGCCATTTTACACAGGTTGAGTAGAAACAACTCCAGAAATCTAATTGTATTGAGTAGAATCTCTCAGAGGCCAAAACAATTTAAAATAATAGATGCTAAATGAGCAACAACAAAAAGATCAACAATAAAATACTACCCCAGTGCCATTTTGAAGTCATGTGTTTTGATTTTTGAAACATCTGCAAAAGCAAAACTGTAAATATAATTGTGCATTGCTCCCAAGCTCTCCTGATTGCTGGGTAAATTCTGAATGGAAAATTCAGGGTTGACAGGAAACCTCAAAGGGACAGATGGATTTGGGGGAATTTTCCTTCTTCCTGGTATTAATAAATCCTCTGTGGTATAAGTCTCTCCCTCTCACTCCCCATCTCTCCCCCTTCTCCCCCTCCTTCATCTCTCTCCCCCTCTCACCACCCCATCCCTTCTCCATCCTGCCTGACATCTAATCTTAAAGTCATCCAACCAATCCTATCTATCTCTTCTTCGCTATCACTGTAAATTGGTTCTTTTGAAATCTAGTTTCTACATCCCTCCTACAACTTATCATTAGGTTCTTGAGCCATGTGTGTCCAGGTGCTCCACGTTTTCTTCTCTATACTAGAGGTGCATGTTTTAAAAAATCATTGGGGGGGGGGGACAGCTTTGGGAAAGTCACCTTAACTCCCCCACTCACAGTTAATGAAACTGTATTTTTTCATAGCATTTAAGTCACCACTGTGGATGCGGCACCCCTCTTTCTCTGAGTGACATTCTACTGCCTTCTGGCTCTTTGTCACCCATCCCAGCCTTTGGAAATGCTCATGATCAAATGCATGGATGAGAGCTGGGCGTGATGGCACAGCACTCAGGCATTCACCTCGCTTGTAGTAAAGCCCTGGAACTGATTCTTGCTACCATCACCACTAATGAAAATGGTACTAATAATAAGCATGTCCAGTGCAAGAATTAATATAACAAAAAGTTTGACATAATAGCACACAAATAGATATTAAATGGATACTTTTCATGGATATTTACTAATTATTTAGCACATTCTTCAACTGCTAGAGGAAACCAAACAATACAATGGCATGATTAGGTATAAGTAGGCTATTTGTTCAGAAAATTGTTCTTCGCTTTAAAAATTGCTATTTAAGAAAATGGTCTTTGCAGTAATTTCTAGGTATTTTTGGAAGGCAAAATGTAAGGCTTTGGAATAAGCTAAACAGACTACTAGAATCCTATCAGTAAATGCTGCCAGATTATCTCTATGAAAGATTCTTGTACTTTCATTGCCTTTGAGCTAATTTACAACTCTCCAAATTATAGATAGCTGATATCAATATAATTCTGTCTATAGAATGCAAACAAATTCAGTTTGGTCAATAAAGCCATGTCTGAGTCCATTTGAAATCCATTTGAATTTCATTTCAACATTTTTTTGGTCGCACATAAATTAATGGTTGTTTGACTTCCTTAAATAAGCTGCCCCATTGGTCTGAACCCTGTGCTTAATGAGTTTAATAGCCTCTTTGATGTGTTCATTCCTTATCTCTATGAGAGCCATGATTCATTATCCTCTAAAAATTTCTCTTTGAACTTGACAGTAGGGAAATATGAAACCAAATTTTACTATTTTTGAGAAGCTTGCATTGCGTATTTTTCCATCTAAAATGGCTACCATTTTTAAGTGCACCTGCTAATATCTCTTAATACCACTAATTATTACTGTGATTAAAGACACACATACAATAGAACTCTGATGTGAGATTCTCAGAATAAAGGGAATAAAATGATGATGATGATTATAACAATTTATTGTTTTTGTTTTTTCTTTGGGTAAACAATAAGTAAAATAATCCCCAGTCTCCACCTTTGGCTGTTATTTTTCACATACAAAATCTACCAGGAGTAAACAAAGGTGTGAATGAGATGCTAGGTAGTAGAGAGACGCTAAGTCCAAACTGTGAGCAGCAGTTTAAACTTCATCCAGCTTATTTTCATTTTTTAAATTTTGTTTTTGTGTGTGGGTCGTAGACTGGAGCGATAGCACAGCGGTAGGGCATTTGCCTTGCGCGCAGCCAGCCCGGCCAAGCCAGGTTTGATTCCTCCGCTTCTCTCGGAGAGTCCGGCAAGCTACCCAGAGTATCTCGCCCGAACGGCAAAGCCTGGCAAGCTACGCATGTTGTATCCAATATGCCAAACGCAGTAACAACAAGTCTCAAAAGGGAGACATTACTGGGCCCACTCAAGCAAATTGATGAATAACGGGAGCACAGTGTTTGTTTGTTTTTGTTTGATGGTACACATAGTATTTACTCTGGGCCTGGGGTCACTCCGCTTGGGGTCCCTCGTGGCTTTACCCAGGAAACTCTGTAAGTACTGAGGATTCAGCTGTGTGCTTCAGTGTGTAAAGCATGTGCTCAATCTTTTGAGCTATCTTCCTGGCCCTGCAAAGTATTTCTGTACCCTGTTTATCACCACACTGGTTAAAGACACTCCTATTTCTTGCTTCCTCTATTTCAGTGGCCTGTTCTCTCCAGTGATACTATTTCTCCTGCCTTTCTTCTTTTGTGTTGGAGAGCATTTTAGCTTTTGATCATGTCATCACACTGCTGAAAGGCTTCCAAGGACTTCCTCATGCCATTAAACCAAAATCCCAAATCCCTGAACATGACTCTGAAGGGTGCCCACGTGGTCTGGCCCCCATTCATTCCTAGAGATTCATTTCCAGCCCTTACTAATATCCTGCTAATCACATTCTTAGAAATTGCCTTAGAACATTATGAGAACTTTCCAATTTCTCCTACTCTCCCCCAGGTGCTCGTATACTCAAATACTAGTGCTCAGAATCAGAGGTCTCAGGAATTTGACTTCTTGGCACCCTATGACACCTAGATAAGCACACCTCTTTTTGCTCTCCTGGGACTCCTGCTATTTTTCTTTGCTGTGTTTCTTCTCTGTGGTTGTGCATTTCCTGTGGATTCAGGGTCCATGAGGGAAATCCCACCCTGGTCTGTTCACTGCTGTTTCCTCACTGCTCGATAAAATTTGGGGAAAAAAATGGGGGAACCTCAATGAATAGTGAATACATGAATTTTGGGACAATTAAACACGAACTAGAGTAGTGGCTTCATTTTGATTAATTTAATCAAATCAGGCCAAATTATACAATCAGAGAAGCTCAGTCTTTTTGGTCCCTGATAAGCCCTTTATAAAAATCAAGTGCTTTCCCCGGCAACAGCAAGTGGCACATGTGCTCAGTGCTCTGTGCTCCGTGACCTGTGCCCCATGCTCCATGATCTGTGCTCTTCCCCGAGCCCCTCACATCTCTCAGGTGGGTCACAAGGCAGCGCGGGGAGATTAACAATAGGACACTCAGTTCAACTTGAATTCAGATAAACACCAAGGAATGTTTCCATGTAGATATTCCCATGCAACATTTAGGACACACCCATGCTAAAACACTGTCGTTTATCTGAAATTAAAATTTAAACGAGCTTCCGACATTTTTATTTGCTAAATCTGGCAGGTCTACTAGAAGGAAAGTGTCATTTGAATTTTTCAGACGGACCAATTCAGTGATGTTTATAGACATACCCAGGGAGAGGCACAAAAGATAATGAAACCGTGAAAGGCTTTGTGATGAGAATGAGTGTTAAAGTCCTTGTGTGGTCTGATGAGGGAGTTAGGATGGTTCAGAGTCTTCAGTGAAAGGCCAGTGCTTTGGTGATTGCAGACGGAGAAGTTGAGGACCGGAGAGATAGTTCAAGGGACTGACAAAATTGGGTGGCAGGTTGTGGTCCAAAAACCAAAGGGAAAAAGATAAAATGTAGTTATTTATGTTTTTTTTTTCAATTTTTTTTCTTTTTGTTTTTGGGCCACACCTGGCCGTGCTCAGTGCTTACTCCTGGCTCTATACTAAGGGATCACTCCTGGTGGGCTTGGGGAACCATATGGGATGCTGGGGATCTAACCCAGGTCTGTCACATGCAAGGCAAGCACACTGCCTGCTGTACTATTGCTCAGGCTCCATCTTCTTGTCTTCTAAAAACTTTCTCCCTCTTTCTGTCTGTCTTTTCCTTCCCTGCCCTACCCTGTCTTCCGTGACGCTTCCCTCTCCTCCCTCCTCTTCCTCTCTTTCCTTTCCTTTTTCTTCCACTTTCCCTTTTCTTTCTTGGATTGCACCCATGTGTTGTATTCTGTTTAAAACCTTTGAACTTGTCACTGAAGAACAAGCTAATGATTTTGCATAAATGGTGAATATCACGTTTACTCATATCTGACCCCTGCAGGGGTGCACCCAGTGGTTCTGGGGGTTGGGACCAGGCACCAGTCCTTGCACATGTAAGGCATGTGCTGTCCCTATTGGACCTTATATGATTTTGAAAAATTATAATTTAGGTCTGAAGAGATAGTACAGTGGGTCAGGCAATTGCCCTGCAGGCACCAATCCCTTTTTGGTCCCTGGTACCACATATGGTCCCCCAAGTATTTTCAGGAACGATCCCTGCAATTACATGGCATAACTTCCTATTCCTGGAAGCACAGAACCAGTAATAGACGTTCAGCACTGCCGGACGTGCCCCTCCCTGCAAATTATAATGTCTTGGTGCTATCACTGCAGTACAAAGAATATGTTGAGTGTAAAGAGGATGTTATGGCTGTGAGAGGCCTTGGTTTCCATCCCTAGCACCATACTTCAAAAAACTCAAATGCGTCACTCTCTAAAAAGTTCAATGTATTAGAATATTTCACATTTACCTTAATTAATAAGTGTAGGTAGGCAGACATTGTGAGTTTAAAAAGGGGGGTGATCTGGGTATAAATATAAATATATTTTGAGCCCTGTTTGGTATAGGAGAGGGGCAGCAGTGTATTGATGGAATGACTCACATGTCCACAGGCTTTAGTGCTGGGAAGAAGCAGATAGTCAAGACTTTCCCTTGCAGACTGGAAATACCTGCACAGATGGTTCTCAGATACCACGATTGGAGCCATCAGCAGCTCCTGAGGGCCCGAGCCAGCATCCTTGCAGCCGATTCACTCCATCTCAGGGGACCTGGTGTTTTTCCAGTTGTGCAATATTTTGCATCCATCTGATTCCCTGATGAGATATAGGTGTCCACCAATGCCGTCTTCATGCTGTTGATCCTGCGGATATGTGTGTTTTTTTTTTAAATACAAACCTCTGTGATAATTGGTTTCAGGAATATCACTGAGGAAAAGCTGTGGAGATGGTGCTGGGGCAAGGTATTCAGGTCAAATAAAAATCACTCTGAGACACTGGATTAACCCCACGGAGAAAGTGTCATTACCCTTGTCATACAGAAGAAGAAACTGGGAGCTCAGAGAGGTTAATTTAATTGTTAAGGCCACCTAATTTACAGTAGCAGGGTTGAGATAGAAAATCAGGTTATCCAAAAGATTAAACCTATCTTTTTCCCCTGGAATTTTTTGACACCCCTCCTTCCACCCTTCTTAGTTTATGACCTCCTTTTTTGTTTCTGCAGTAGGAAGTGATATGAAGAAAATTATTTCAGCTTCCCCAAATCACTGTCACTGTCACTGTCCTCCCGTTGTTCATCGATTTGCACAAGTGGGCCTGGTAACATCTCCATTGTGAGAACTTGTTATTGTGTTTTGCATATGGAATATGGCAATACTCTCGGTAGCTTGCCGCGCTCCCCGAGAGGGGTGAAGGAATTGAACCTGGCTCTGCCGGGCCAGCCATGTGCAAGGCAAATGCCCTACTCCGGCTCCAGCCCTTCCCCAAATCAAAGTTACTAAATGCAGGATCTCCAAGAGAAGGGGGCAATGTCAAGCTCTTCTCTAATTCCCTCTCCCACATAACTTGCTCAGGAACTCCCAGCCTGTCTCTCCACCCCTTTATCTTCTAAGTTATCCACTGCCCTTTTTCTTTTAAAAAATTTTTTTATTAGTGAATCATTGTGGGGTACAGTTACAGACTAACAAACTTTTGTGCTTGCGTTTCAGTCATACAATGATCGAGTACCCATTCCTCTACCAGTGCCCACTCTCTACCACCACTTTATCCCAATATCCCTCCCCCCACCCCCACCCCATCCACCCCCACCCCACCCTGC
>JAOXYA010000015.1:23590107-23608378 GCA_028565675.1 Sorex palustris
TGTTCCCCAGATGAATGCAATCTTTCTGTGTCTATCCTGCTCTTTCTGACTCATTTTGCTTAACATGATACTTTCCATGTAGTACCACTTGTATGTTAATTTCATGACTTCATCTTTTCTAACAGCTACATAGTACTCCATTGTGTAAATGTATGAGGTGGCAATGGTTTGAGGTGCGCATGCACAGGCCCAAATAGGACAACTGCATGGCAAGTAAATTGGGGTGCTGCAGGAAAGTGTAAATGGACAAGACAGTCTTGGCATCTCACCTCACACAGTTGTGAGAGGAGTGAGATACAGACCACTGGAGATTAGGCTTTCCAAGAAGACAGATAACTCCGTGTGGCTCCCTTCGTATACACCCAGTCCCTTCGAAGAAGAGTCAGAGCTAATGTGTGATGGAGTTTGCTGTTTGCGACAATAATTATCCCTGGTGGGATGATGCAGAAGAAGCCCAAGGGCTTCAGGGAGCTGTGACAAGGACATGAACACTTTGTCTCAACCTTGGAGTACTAATCAGGCAGAAATGCAGACACTGTGAGCACGGATCAGTCTGAACTGGGATGCTTTGCCCACGTTTCCTGTCCATATGGGCTTCACAGCAACCAAAATTTATAGCAATTCCCTAAAAAAAGATTGTGACCATGACAGAACACACAGGACAGCGCTTACGAGTTAGACAGCACACTTGGGATGGCTGGGGTCAGCCAGGTTGTGGAGTCGGCATCACACTCTGTTGGAGCAGCAGGAGGGGTGGGGGGTGGAGGGCTGGGATGGATGACTGAGTTGTTTTAGCTGGCTTCTCCCGAGTCTCCTGCATCTTATCCTCCTTCATCAGGGCTACGGCTTCTAGCTCTCAGGCTGATAATAAAGGGCGGGCTGGTAGACACACTAATGAGAAGGCTTTACAAGTAATTTGGAATTTCTAACCCGAGGAGGCAGTGGTGCAGACTTAGACTTTTTACTGATTCTTGTCGTGTTTTCAGCCAGAAGGGACATGAGCCCGGAGCTGCCCTGACACACCTTCCCTTGCCGTGCTCAGTTTTCGGGGAGAGCATGAGTAGCTGATAGCTCTCAAGTAATCACCTAACAATCACATAAAAGCCTGAGAATAATTAGGAGGAAATAAAAAAAATTATTTAACTTGGATTCTGTGGAAGATGAATGTGGACGCTTTCATTCCTCTTATTCCTAGCTGAATAAGATTATCATCAATTCTTCATACATGGCAGGTAGCTTTGGGAGGGCTAAAACAATATCCTCTGTCCAGTGTCCAGAGGAACAGTGCAGAGTAGTTGTCTTGCAAGCATATGGTCATGGGTTCCAATCCCTAGGTTGCCACATTCAATGAGTTCAATCCTGGCAGCCCTGCTGGTGATTTCTAGCTATACCACTTCCAGGTGTGTGTAAGGTAATTATGGAAACGGAAAATATATGGGAGTGCTCTGGCCAGGAAGTGTAACGCCTGGCAAGCATGTGTGTGAGTATGGCAGTGACCCCTGGTGAGCAGACATGCACCTCAGCTAAAAACTTAGAGCCCCAGTGACCACGTGTCCAAGCACCACAATTAAAGAGTGCAAAGTGAAAGGCCGGAGTGATAGTACAGCAGGGAGGGTGTTTGCCTTGCATGTATCCAACCTGGGTTCAATCCCCGGCATCTCCTATGGTCCCCCTGAGCACCACCAGAAGTAATTCCTGAGTGCAGAGCCAGGAGAACTAACCTCTGAGTATCGCTGGGTGTGACCCTCCCCCCCCAAACAAACATACAAACAAAAAAAAGGACTACAAAACTCAGTTAGCTGCAAAATACTCGAGCACCCCAAGAAGTCCTTGATCCCTGGAGCACCTTGCAGACTTCCAGAAACAACCCCCAAGCATTATGCCAGAAGAAGCCCCTGAGCTCTGCTAAGTGCAGCCAAACACACACACACACACACACACACACACACACACACGTGCGCACATACACGCGCACACATATATATCATGGTGAGGTATGTGTGCAATCTCCATCAACCATATTAAACTTGCAACAAAATTAACTACGGCAAAGGGGTGATGGAGGAGGGAAAATGGAAAGAAAAAAAAGTACTTTCCCTCATCCTTCAACATGGAATTGAAAGTAATATAGGATTTGTGATATTGGATGTGGGCTCAGTTAGTGAAACCAAGGTCTGTTAGACAAAATTCACTCTTCCAACTCTTATAACTCTTAAGTATGTTTTGTGGGTGTGTGTGATGTGCCTGCTGTGGAGCTGCCAGAAGAAATTACATTTCAGGGATAACAAATTTCATCACAGAAAAGTACACTTAAAAAAAAACCCTAACATATTGGCCACTTTTGGGTTTTATTTTTGGGCCACATCTGCTGGTGCTCAGGGCTTACTTCTGGCTCTGTGCTCAGAAATCACTTCTGGCAGTGCTGGGGATTGAACCTGGGTCAGCTATGTACAAGGCAAGCACCCTCTCCACTGTACTGTCACTACTCCTCTGGCAGGACTGTGTCTGTCTACACTGTTGAGCAGCTACTCTCCAGAGCCATTTCATCTTGCAAATCTATGATTCTGTTGTTTATTGTAAAGCTTCCTTCAGCCTCTGGCAATCACTGTTCTACTTGTTGTTCTTATGAGTCTGACTACTCTAGATGGTGCTCATTTATGGAGAATCGGACAGGAACACTTCATTTCAACCTTTGAGTCTGAGTCTGTTGTAGACTGATCCTGACCTCAAGTAATTTTATGGATCACATGATGCTGAGCTTAGAGGGCTGCATGGACCGTCCTACAAGTAGATTATCAGATGGCTCATAGTCATCATCTCTTTTTCTACTATTAACATACCGAACGTTTGGATGGTCACATCTCCAGTAAAAAGGAGGACAATCAGAGACCCCCTGCCCAGTTAGAGAGCTTGATGGGGCCCCACCTGAGATCCAGGCTTCTACCCTGGATATAAGGTAGACCAGTGATCCCAATGTTCAGGACTAAGGAAAGCCTGTAATATATTCAGTGCTTCTTCATATGAGTCATCTGATTTTCATTCTCACACAAATATTGTGGAGTTAGTTATTATTGCTCTTATTTTACAAATGAAGAAACTGGTACAGAGATTTGCTAAAGTTTATCCCAAAGTGAGTCAGTAACAGAGATGGTATCTTAATATGGGTCCTTTTCTACCCTTCTTTGCTTTCTGCCATGTAGAGGCAAGTGAGGTAATATATTCATGACACGTATTATCCTTTTACTAGGGATGACCAAATTGATACAGGTAGTCTGAGTAATCCCCTCCCCCCCCGCCCCCAGTGACACATTTAGCGAGTGGTAGAAATAAGAGTTGAACTCTAAAGATTACTAGAAAGTATCTGCAAGTCCTTCCCAGATTTGGGGCTTTCTTTTGAAAAAGGTTTGCAAAATACCAGCAGTTCCAAAGGATTTTAGGTGGGAAGCCTGCATATGATGAAATAATACAGTGTGGCATGTGGCAGTGCCTTCGCCACAGGAAGCAAAGGTCTAGGTGATCATGAATGGGAGACCTTGAATGATCCACCTAAGAATTTGATCTTAACATAGTTGGCAGTTGGGAGCTTTTGAAGAACCTTGATTGAAGGTGATCAGAGCTGTGCTTTTAGAAAAATCAATGCATACATTAGAAGGTGAAGCAACTGAATGTAAGCATTCTCTCAATACTACTAAATTTGAAATGACTTTATTGCATCTCTGCATTTCCTTGACCTTTCCCCAATATCAGTTGGGAAACCTACTATTATTTAATGTTTAAGGCAAGGGATTATTTATCCCTCTCCCCTATTATTTGAATGGTAAGGTTAAGATAAAAATTTTTGTTGCATTTTTACAAATGTTGAAACTAAGGAAGCTATTGCATTTATACAAATTAAGACATTTTAGCCATAAGAATAGTCAGTATTTTACTGAATGTAAATCCTACCTATTTCTTAGGTGACTTAAACTGATGGAAATAGCCATATGTCAATGAATCATTATAATGGCGCATATGTAGATTTATGTAAGTAACTATATACACACATATATAGTTATGTATCTAGATGTATATTTAGGATTCTGCACTGTTACCTATTTTTTATATTATAGTTTTACCTTAAATTCTTCTCAGTAACACTAGAGGTCACTCAGACCCTATCTTTAATTTAATTTTGCCATTGTTCATTTAAGTTACATCTGAATTCTGTTATGGACTTGCGTTTCTCTTTATGAATTATACAACTTGCCTCTCTTAACCTGCTAATGTTAGTTTGTAACATTCCCTATTACACTGATAGTTTAATTGACAAATTAACTTGTGTTAGTTTGCCAGATGCTGGCACAAATGAGATTTTTCTTCATCTCGTCAATGGTTGATGTCAGCAGAAGAGAGGCAGGTTGATTGGTGGTAGAATGGTTTTAATTTCAGAAAAATCAATGTTGTAACTATAGTGTTTAGACTACATTTCTTCAACTACCATGTGTCTAGTCATATAAAATAGACTCTAATTTTTGTTTTCAGTCAACCAACATTTAAAAAAATCAGTTTTCTGCAGCCATACCATACATAAACCATAAAATAGTGCCTTATTACTTGTAAATAGGTTGTTTATTTAGTTCACAATATTTTCATTCTTGGGGTGGTTTTTGGGCTACACCATCTATGCTTAGGGGTTACTCCTGACTCTGGCACTCAGGAATTAGTCCTAGTCATGCTTGGAGTACCAAATAGGATTCTGGGGATTGAACCCAGGTAAGCCACATGCTAGGCAAATCCTCTTCCTGCTGTATTATCACGTCAACCCCCATAATTAACAGTACTTATTTATATGCAAGAAACTAAGTAAGGCATTGAAATGAACATGAATGTGAATAATATTAATATTCATCTCAACTCAATAGACTACATATTTTTTTTGGTTTTGGGGCCACACTTGGTGATGCCCAAGGGTTACTCTTGTCTCTGTGCTTAGGTTGCTCTTGGGTCTATGCTCAAGTGTCATTCCTGGTTCTGTGCTCAGGGTCCCAAATGTGGTGGTAGAGAGCAAATTGTGGTCAGCTGCATGCAAGGCAAATGTCTTAATCCCTGTGCTGTCTGGTTCCAGTTCACTAGGCTTTTAATTCCTATTCCTCTAAACTTTAAAATGTGATACTGGAAGTGGACTTATTTTAAAACTCAAATTATCCTTTAGTAAACTCTAGGGAAAAGAAATGGCTTCCTTCTTTCCCTTTCCTAAAATTTTCCATAAGAAATTTGCTTAGCTCCTTCCCTCAGGTACAGTGCTGGGTACCCACTCTTGGGCCTTCACGTAGCTGGACAGCTACTGGCTACCTGGAAGTAGATAATTTTTCTGGCTACCCAAACCTTTTGCGCTCTCTAAGATACTTGTCATCAAAGGTTTTGCCAAAATCATATTTTCATGTGGCTTTTGCAATCTACTTGAAAAGACTATTTTCTGATAGCAATAAAACAGAAGTAATCTTTGTTTTTCCTGAATGTGAAGACCACAGCATGGTAAAGCATAGCGATTTTCAACGTTTTAGTTGTCAATCACATATAGAGCTTTGTAAACATGTTTGTTTTTGATTCAATATGTCTGGGTTGAGACCTGGGCATATACATGGGTGACAACCATCACCCGGTGATGCTCAGGGGTTACTCCTGGCTCTGCACTCAAGAATTACTCCTGGCAGGGCTCAGGGAACCAGATCAGGTGCTGGGGATTGAACTCAGATCCATCGCATTGCCAGACAATTGCCCTACACGTTGTGCTCTGCTCTGGCCTTGGGACCCATTTTTATTTTACTTGGTTTACTCAAGAGGATTGAGAGTGATATTTGGAAGCGGGAGGTTCAGTTTTAGTTTCAATTTCCCTATAAACTAGATATGTGAAAATGAACAAGTAGTATCATCTTTAGTGACAATAATATTTCATGTAGGTTTGTTTATAAATCAATAATGGTTAAAAAAAACTAGATGCCTATTGACAAACTTTTTTCTACATTTTTCCTTCTCACTTTCCTCCCGGTCCAATCTAATGAACAGCTGGGGTTTTATATAGATCTTATGTTTTCCCGTAATTCTATGTTCTTATACGTGCTATTTTCTGGAGTCCTATTTCTTCATTGTTACCTTCCATTCAGTCTTCATATACAAGTTTAACAATCAGAGCTGTCAAGCTTTATTTAATCTGTCTCCAACTCCAAGATCCCTTCATTGAACTGGTTATTCCTTTCAAGGTCTTTGCACATTTTCCGGAACAGAATGCATATGATATAAATGTAGGTTTTTGTTGGTTTATTGGGCAGCTGCTTCGCTCAGAGGAGATCCAGCCTGACTCATCTTTGTGTCTCTATTACCTGGTGAAGTTTGAGTTCAAAATTCAGCATTCAGTATGTGTTTAAGTGCCTGGTTAAATCTACATATCATCGACTTTCCATTGTATATTGTGAAATCCTTCAGTGTTTCCTGAAGCGAGTGATTCTTCCCAGGGGGGCATTAGAGACCCAAGGAGACAGTGCTAGTTTCAGGCACAGAGGTGGTGGTGGTGGGAAGGACACTTTCTATTTGCTTAGATGAGGTAGATTTCCAAGGGGGCACTGAATAATTTTTTTTTCTTCTGAAAAGAGGGCAGTAGTTCAAATAAGTTTGGGAGTCTCTGGAGATGGTAGCTTAATCCTTTATGCTTTCTTGATAAAGATATTTCTTTATACATTATAATTTAATTTTAAGAGTCAATTTCAGAAAAAGAAAAGATTACAATGAGAACATATATCTTTTTTTTTCTTTTTGGGTCACACCTGATGATGCACAGGGATTACTACTGGCTCTGCATTCAGGAATCACTCCTGGCAGTGCTCAGGGGACCATGTGGGATTCTGGGAATTGAACCCAGGTTGGCCGAGTGCAAGGCAAATGCTCTACCCGCTGTGCTATCTCTCCAGCCCTGAGAACATATCTCTTTTACTTAAAATATTTTGCGACTCTAAATGCAATTATGACCTTTTTATTTTATTTTATTTTATTTGGGTCATACCTGGTGGTGGTCAGGGCTTACTTCTGGCTCTGTGCTCAGGAATCACTCATGGTGGTCCTCTGATGATCATATAGGTTGCTAGGGATTGAAACCAGATTGGCTGCATGCAAAGCAAGTGCCCTACCTGCTGCATTATCACACCAGTCTCTGTTATAAGTTATTTTATTTTATTGCTTTTTAAAAATTTCTTTATTGAATCACTGTGGGATAGAGCATCATGAAGCTATTCATGATTGGATTTCAGTCATAGAGTATCCCAACACCCATCCCTCCACCAGTGTACCTTTCCCAGCACCAGTGTCCCCAGGTTCCCTCCCATCACCCTCTATGGCAGGTGCTATTCTTCGCTCTGTCTCTGTCTCTCCTTTTGAACATTATGATTTGAAATATTAATACTGAAAGGTGCTATGTTATTTTAATTGGATATGATTTTAGTAAAGATATTTTGTATTTAAAAGTGATATTTTTGGTGTGTGTCAGGGACTGCACTAAACACATTTCAGGTATAAAAAAATCAAGAATGGGGCCAAGTGATAGTACAGTGGGTTGGGTGTTTGCCTTGCACGTAGTCAACCCAGGTTTGATCCTCAGCATCCCACATGACTCTCAAAACACCGCCAGGAGTGATTCCTGAGTGCAGAGCCAGCAGTGACCCCATAAACTATGTGAACAGATATGAGCCAAAAAGTTGGAAAAAAAACCCCAAAGAAAATGAAAAAAAAATCCCCAACAACGATCTATAACATGCTTAACTGTTACTTGTATGTGTTTATTTAATTGAATCACTGTGATTCAAATAGATCCTTACAAATCTATTTATATTACTTGTGTTTATAGAACAAAAATGCTGAGTTTTGGCCAAGAAAGGTCACATATTTAGTGATGAATCTGGGATTTATACTCATATCATTTAAGAACAATTCTGAGAGGGGGAAAAATTTCAATAATACATGTAAGTTGTCAAACATATGCCCATATGCCAACTTTTAGTATAATATTCAGAAAAGTCAATGAAGTAGGATAGAGTGAATGTTCTTGTCTCCCCAATAAGATGGAAGCCAGTTGTTCAGAGTTGTGCTAAGATGGAATGGCTTTATGAAGCTTTGACAATGTGTCACAACTTTGTGGTAGGAAAAGTAAGCATGCATATTGTATGTCCTTCGTCCTGTGGCCTATTGTACGTCATGCTAAGTAGCAAAGTCAGCATCATTCCTGTTCCACTGTTAGGCTATGAGAAACTCAGTTTCTCATAAGGAACCAGTTATGTTGAATGAGTTGGGTCCATGCCTCTGCTTATGACCTCCCTGGACTCCAGTTCTTAAAGGCTACTAGAAAGAGGAGACTCTGTTCATGTGCTGGTCAAAGTATTTACTACCTTTTATCTCATTGCCCAGCAAAGCTTTGGATACCAACAGCATGTTCAAACCAGTTGAATTGTGTTTCAGTTCTACTGTGTCTGGAACTTGCTTATGTGGTTATTTTATTAATTTTTATACCAGTTTTATTGTGGTACTATGATTTAGCATACTGTTCATTATATTTTTCATACTTCAATACCATAGCTACCATCAGAATGTCCACTTCATCACACCTATATCCCCAGGAACTCTCCCACCCATCCCTTACCCCTCCCCCACTAGGTAAGATCAATTCTGTAGAAAAAATATCCAGTTCTGATATCTTTGGCATCTGTTTTTCCCTTATCATGTTTCTTTATATGCCACATATGATAGAGGTCATTTTTTGACTGTGGAGATGGTGACACCTTGCACACACATAGATGAATAATGCTAAACTCCTGAAGTTCCACAAAATTGTATATCAATGATAAGTTGATAAAGATGTTTTTCCAAAAGTTATGTTTTTTACAGTTATAGACATTAAACAATTAGTAGTATGAATAATTATATGCTAATACATTAAAATTGACATAAAATGATAATTCTTACAAATATGCAATTTAGCAAGAATGATGAGAGACATAAACATTTAAATTGAAAATGTGATTAGTATTATAAAATTATAAAAGTGTGTTTTATCTTAAAAGAGGTAATATTGGTTTTATGTTATAAAATCTAATAGATGAAATCTAGAGTGGTAATGTCATAAGTGACATGTCATCACAAATGATTTGAAGATTCTTTATAACCTAGATTCTAATTGTGTTGTTTCATTCTGGGTCCAACCACATTTTCTCCTGTCTCTTAAGAATGACCCAGAAATGAACTCAATGTGTGACATTATTTTGGGTGTTAGTACCAAAAGCAGTGGTATAGGAAAGTAGGAGAAGATAAAGGAAGAAAAACAATAAAGCATGTGTTAATGAACAGATACCTACTTAGAATTATTATGTGGAAGACAAGGAAGTGGGGTATTTATCCAGAGAATTTCACCCCATCATAGGATGAGAATTTAATTTGTAGCAGAATCTTCTCTATATTTCTGGGTTGCATCTGTTTGTGACTAAACCGCCCCCAACTTTAGAGAGAGCAGTACAGGGTCTGGAGAGATAGTACAATGGGCAAACTGCTGACTCAGATTCAATTCCTGGCATCCCTTGTGGTCCCCCAAATTCTTTCACCTGAATTATAGAGTCAGGAATTAGCTCTGCGCTTCTCTCCATTACAGCCCCGCCCCCCCTCCCCCCAAATAGAGAAAGAAGTACAAAGAAGTACAATGAAACAGTGGGATATTGGCCAAGATGCATGGAACTGTCCACAGTGCTAGTGCTGAAAGTAGGTGGACTAAGGAAGACTACACTTTACCATGTGTGTCTGCTGTGATGACAAAAAGGATTTCCTAAGAATAATGGTAAAATGATGATATAAATGGTATATTTCCTACTAATTATTTTAATTTTTAATATGTTGTATATGTTTAGAGAGATTATAACCATGTTACATGGGTTTTGGTTTTAAAGTTGATATTTGTAGTGTGTGGCTTTGTTCATTAAAAAATGAGCAAAGTGCTAGCCATAACCTCTCATTTAGAAATAATCACCTTAATTATATTGATATAATTGTTCCCATTCAAAAACTCTTGGATGTGAACAAGAGTTTTTGTTTGTTTGTTTGTTTGTTTCCTTTGCTAATATAGGTCAGTTTTCTAGTAAGTGACAGCATTTTTGAATGCTTGTATTTGCTGGCCATTGGGTGGGACACTCTGTGTAGCTTCTATAATATATCAGTCCCTGCATTGTTTGTTTTAGGAAGCCACCATCCTGGACCTCAAGGTCAGGCAACATGTTCTGGGTACTGCCCAGGCCCTGTCTCTAGTAATTGAGAAAATACTTTGTCTTCTCTGAGTCCCAAGTGAGCAAGTTAGAAAGGTTAAGGGCAACTTGGGAAATGCTGAGAAGCATTTCTTCCCTAATGGAAATGGAAATGGAGGAAGGTGGAAATGCATTAGAGTAACAGTGGAAAAGAACGGTTCTTAAATTATTTTTCCTTCCAGCATTATGTTATATCTGTTTTTAGCTCTGCCTGTTCATATGACAAGGCAGATTTTCCCAATTAAACCATCATTTACAACCCTGTTCATGCTGAACGTGTAAATAAGTTTCCTTTGAGTTTATCTGACAGGCATTTGCTTTGCATCATCATTCGTGTTTTGACAACATTACTGGAGATGAAAACAATTGTGCCATACTCCTAACTCCTTCAAAATACCTTTTATTTTTGATTTATTGATGTAAATAAGTAAAACCTGCCCCACCATGTCTTGCTCCTCCTCCCCTTTTTTTCCCCTCTCCAATCCAAGATTTCAATTTGGAAATGGTTATTTTTAGCCTGGTTCTCCACTGTGCCGCTCCTCCGTCCTCACCATGCCGTTGATTGCGGATAACACAGCTGACTCCAGGGGTGGTCGGTGCAATCTGCAAACATTACAGATAAGATTGATTGAGAAGTGGGTTCCAGCTGGAAGGGACCCCCCTGAGGTCTAGAAAGAAGGAGCTTCCTCAAGGGTTTGCTTTGTAGGGTGAAGTTTTCCTCAATCACACCTCCATGGGATGGGGACAGGGCAAACACTTCCTTGTTGAGTAGTCTTGGGAATTAGTGATGAGCTGAAAAGTCATCACTAATAAGCTAAAAGTTCTCAGTGATGGGCTGAAAAGTCAAGTTAAACTTGGCACTCTGAGATTAGAGATAGGACTGTTTTTGAAAAGATGCTGAATGGGAGTCAGGAGGTATGCCCCATCCAGAAGTGGTTCAAAATGAGGCTTTCAGAAAATGCATAGGCAGGGGGCCCAATCTGGTAACCCAGAGGCTACCCAGTCCCTATAAATGTCTTTTGCTTGACTTGAAATAGTCTTCTCTAAAATGGATTATTGTTGTCGTCATCCAATGATGTATTCAATATTTTGCCTTATGTACAGCAGGCATGCAAACACTTGGCTCATGCCAAAAATTGCTCTAAGCTCTTCACAAATACCAAACAACAATTTACTTTTTATAGCACTCCTATGAATTGGGTTCAACCCTATGAGATTTGTCCCTATTTTATTTGATGTAATAGCTCCTTTTCTTTTTGTTTTTGGGTCATATCCAGCAGTACATTGGGGCTGCTCCAGGTCTTATGCTGTGGGTCACTTTTGGAAGTTTTCAGGGGACCACGTGTGGTGAGGGTTAAATCTGAGCCCAATGCATACAAAACAAGTGTCTTAAACCCTGTAGTATCTCTCAAGCCCAATTCCTATTTTTTAACAAGAGTTTTGTCTTTTTATTTATATTTACTTTACTTTTAAGTTTTTGAGCCATACCCAGTGGTGCTTAGGACCGACTTAATTCTGGTTCTGCATCTAGGGGTCACTCCTGGCAGGCTCTGGGGACCATATGGGGTGCCAGGAATCAAACCAGGGATGACTTCATGCAAGGCAAGCCCACTGGCCACTGTACTATCTCTCTGACCCCCCCTGTAATTACTTCTTAATGGGTCTGTTACATCATATCAAGTTTCAAAATTCTATAGTTATTAGTGCTAAGAATCATGAACGCAATAGCACATTTATTAGTCATTAGAAACTCTACTTGGTATTGTGTGAAGAGAAAACTTAATGTTTCCATAAATGTGTCTCATGTAGATCCTAGTAGCAGAGACCTGGGTAAAATAATATTCACGAAGTGACTCTGGAAGGAGTGGATAAAAAGAAAAAAAAAAGGGTGGACAGATAGTTCAAGGGCTAAATCCCATGCCAAGTTTCTTCTTGGATATTAATATGTAGCAAAGTACTTCTTCATCACCTCTGTAAATAGACTGTAGAGGTGGAAATACTCTTTTTTATAGTACAACTTAGGCACATTTATAGCTTTGTGCCAGTGGTGCAGTTTGGCACCAGGGTGATGGCCTAAGAAAATAAAATAAGGCTTCCTGCTAAAACAGCCACAGGCCCCTACCAGCAGCTGAGTCTGCTTCATTGCTTTTGCAAAAGATGGAAAACAGAAGCCCTGTGTTATGTGTCTTTTACTCCTCTTTTAACTCTCCCCTCACCACTTTTTAAAAACACTGTGGTTTACAAAGTTGTTCCTGATGATTTGTTATAGGCATTCAGCATCCCAACACTCATCCCACTGCCACTGTCACCTTCCCTCCACCATTGTCTTCATTTCCCCAACCACCTCTCAAGCCTGCCCTTTGTAACAGGTCCACAATGATTTTTTTGTATAACATTTGTTACCACTAAATTTTCTTAAAAATTTATTAATTTTTTTAGCCTTTTGGATCACACCCAGCGATGCTCAGGGGTTACTCCTGGCTCTGCACTCAGGAATCACTCCTGGCGGTGCTTGGGGGGGACCATAAGGGATGCTGGGGATCGAACCCGGGTTGGCTGCGTGCAAGGCAAACACCCTATCCACTGTACTATTGCTCCAGCCCCACCACTAAATGGTTAATGGAATGATCAAAAAATATTTCAGTAAAAAATAAGTTAAGTCCTTATCTGAGTGTTTTTACTAAGTGGTTGTTGCAAGTTTAGCCTTCTGTGCTAATGTTTTTGTTAGTCAAGAGTTAGTTTGTTTCTACATTACATTCCTTCCAAAGTGGTGTGCCCCTACTGGGATGTTAATGTTGTAGTTTGGAGATGTCACATGGCCACAAATGTGGCCACATGCTCCAAAAAAAAAATCCAGAATATTTAATTGGGCAGTCCGGCCAAGCATGGCAATAGGCTTTGGTAGGGAGGCCTGTTTCCCCTCCGAAGATCATCACGGAGATCTCAGCCAGGACTGGATACCCAAGAAATTTTTTTCGGTTAGTTGATCTTCTTAGACATTTATTTATGAGCCTCTGGAACCAGGCTTATGAGGAGCTTACTAGGCGGCAGCAGCGGTGGGACATGTTTGTGGCTGCTGAGACTTCAGGAAGTACGGGGAGGTCAGGAGTCACTCCCATTTTTGATAATTTCTTCCAGGAGATGAAAGAAAGTGTTGAGATAAATGGATTGCCTTACACACTGAACATTGGCTTGGAGGCTTTTTTCGTTTGCTCACTCTCTGAAATGGTCACAAGCTTTATGACCCATGTCCGAAGGTGGGAATTTTAGGCAATGACTGTGCTTTGGCCCCACCTGCCCTTCCTGTGTATTTTGCTTCCCACAGCAAGAGACTCTGTGCCTCTCCTACCACGGACCGACTCACCCTCACCTCCAAGCACCTGTGGTGGGTGATCAGCTTGACCATCAGTGAGTTCATCTGATTCCTGGAGTCCAGCAGTTTCTCTGGGGCTAGGTGCAGGCTGCAGCCCATCCAGTTCCAGCTGTGCTTTGAACGTCAACTGGGCTACTGGGGAGGAAGTGGCCCAATCTTTTGTGCTGCTCTCATAGCTTCAAAAGATGAAAGTCTGGAGCTCCCAGAGCCGCATGGAGAGATCCTGTTTGAGCACCAAACACAGAGCAAAGCAAGCAGAGCCCCAAGGAAGGGGGAAAGGAAGGAGACCAAGGGGAAAGTGTGCATGAAGAGATAGCACCTGTGGGGAAGGAAGTCAGAGCGAGGAAGGGAGAGAGGAGCTCAGAGAGGGGGTTGGAAAGGCCTGACATCAACTTTCATGCTATTCTTTTTCAGTAGATTCAGTTTAGTGATTTCCCTGCTTTGCTTAAAAGCTAGTTTAAGTCGAATCTTCATTAACTTGCAACCGGAACAGGGTGGACTAATAAATGCAGGTTCACAGCCATCTGGGTCCCCAGTTAAGCAAAACCTTCGAAGCTGGTCTATTAAATCCAGCAGGAAGAAAACAGAAGAGACCTGCAAAATCAAGTGACCTAGAAATAGAGATGGAACAACTTCCAAGTAGATGGACGGCACTGACTTGGTGTTGGCTCTGAGTCACTGGGTGTGACAAATGGCATGTGTGAATTTAAAGGGATGAAATAGAAGGCTGCATGTCTTGACAAGGACACTTTGTGGCCAGAAAGCCCTGCTTTGACAACTGAAGTCACACTTCCTGAGGGCATGTGAAAGATGAACTTCAAGCCCCCATCTCTTCCGACTGTCAATCTGTCTTTCCATTTCCCGGAGTTGTTGCTTGTTACCAGTAAAGGCAGCAGTAGTTGGGGTTAGGGTGAGCTGTATGTGTTGATTTGTGCCCGGAAATAGAAGCAGCTGGGTCTGTTCTTGAGGGAGAAGAGGAACATAAAGCATTTACACATTCTTGCTTCTCCAGAATGCTGAGGTCTCCTGTCCTGCACTTTGATACCCTCATTTACAGTGATGATGCAAGGGGTGAGGCAGACAGATAACTGTCGGATACCACAGAGTTTCTTAGACAACTGTTTTGGAGCTTGGAGAGAGCTGTACCTACATCCTGTCATATTTCAGGACAAGACTCTTGCCAGCTCTGTTTTTTCCCTTTTATAAGCCAATGACACCACTTTCTCCAGAAAATATTTTATATGGTTAGTTTTTTTTCTAAATCTGGCAGTCCTCAGGGACTACTCCTAGCTCTGTGCTCAGAGATCCCTCCTGGCGATGCTCAGAAGACCATATGGGGTGCTGGAGATTGAAAACGGTTGGGCATATGCAAGGCAAATGCCTTAACCCCTATACTATTTCTCCGGCCCAGGGGATTATTAAGGTTTTTGCCCAAAGTTCTTTAATCTTCTTCAAAGGGGCATTCCCAGACCCCAGTACAGTTCTTGACATATCACGGGTGCTCAGGGCCCTTCAGAGGTTGGAAGTAATCACCTTATCATAATTTGCTGTCTCCCTGCCCATACTGACTCTCATTTCATTCTGTAGGATACTGCTTGCATGTTTTTATTTCAAACTTCCCTCAGTTATTTCTCTTCTCCTCTTTTATTCCTCATTCTTCTCCCCATTTCCCTTATAATTGAGGAGGGAAAGAGAGGGAGAGGAAGAGAGGGGGGACACAGAGAGAGAGAGACAGAGACAGACAGAGACAGAGACAGAGACAGACAGAGACAGAGAAAGAGACAGGAGAGGAGTAGAGAGCTGAGAGGAAGGAGAGGAGAGGAGAGAGGAGATAGAGTTCTTTTTTTTTTTTTTTTTCGAGAGGAGCTCAGTGCTGGTGGCCCGAGCCAATTGATTCCTAATTAAGTGCAGCCTAGAATTGAACGGGGGATGCATTTGTTCAGATTCAAAAGCCGCCTCTCCTTCCTGCCTGATGATCGCGTCCCTTTCAGAGTCCGCACAATGTGGGCAGGGAGGGCCTCTCCGCGCGGCCCCGCAACACACAGGGATGAAGGGAGATGTCAGCGCCGGCTGCTTTGTGATGAAGCGGCAGGGCAATAGGAGACCGCCCAGATGGAAGTCTGGGATCACAGGCAGCTGTTCTTGCAGAAGCGGGAAGGGAGCCCGCAGAGGTGATTTAAGCAGCAAGGAAGGGAAGAAGCGCTGTTTGAGGGAGTCTGCGCGCAGGACTCATTCAGCTGGCTGGCCGGGCTGGGTGCGAACCTTGCTCCTGAACCCCTGGTCACTTAGAGTCCACCCCGGTCTCCGACTGCTCTGTGATCTTGGCTCCTGCTCCCCAGACATCCTGCTGACGCTTGTTCACTTATATGTAGTGAGGGTTGGGGGGCATTCTCCCTGCCACCGGGGTTCTCCATGGAGGATGGAGGGAGACAGCTCCTTCCTCCGAGAACCCGACTTTAATGATAAATAATCACCGAGTGAACCCTCTGGAGCCCTGGCTGCTATTTAGACATTCGGGGGACCAGCACAAGTGTCCATTAGTGATTATTTCACGTGTCAAAGGAAGTGATCACTGCTGTGAAGTGAATTCAAGGTGTAGCAAGAGAGAAATTTTGTTTTCCAAGAAGAGAAAGGAATAAAGCAAAGAGATTATTCAGAGCAGAACAGGGTTCTGGCCCAGGGGTCTAACTTGGCATTTCTCCGCCTGTCTGGTCCCGGCTCTTGGAATGCTTGGCATCTTAGACAAGTGGTACAGACACGGAAAGATCAACCATTTCCTGCCAAGAACTTTGAAATTTTATTGAATCAATCAACATCCAGAAATGTAGACTTAAACTAAGTAGGTTTTACTTGATCTATTTTTACTCCCCCCCACCCCCTTTCATTGTCAATAGGTACACACATCACACACCTGGCTGTTGTGCTTACACACTTTTGGTGATACTTCTTGCTGGGGTTCACACACCGGTTTGTGTGGGCTTGCACGCAGGGCCAGGTGCTCAGCGCTGCTTGCTCATATTCCTTCACTTGCCTTCTGGGCATGCTCACTCTTTAGTTAGGGCAGAGATGTTCAGTTCTCATGCCCACCAGGGAATTGGAATTCCTGGATGTGTCACTCACACATCTTTCTTTGCAGTAAATTGCTGGGGTTACACCCTTTTGCGGCACTTATACACATCTGGCTGTTGGGATCACTGCATGTTGCTTGTGGCTTCCGAGATGGCAGACGGCAGAACTGCCAGGATCACACACAATTCATGTGGGGATGCTGGGATTTGAACTCACGACCACAGGCTTGCAAAGCAGATACACAGAATCACTGTGAGATTTCCCCCCCAGACACTGCATTTAGTTAAAATTATAATATGCTTTGAAATAGAATACATGTTGTTGTTGTTCTTATTGTTGTTATTGTTGGTTTTTGGGCCACACCCGGCAGTGCTCAGGGCTTATTCCTGGCTCTGTGTTCAGGGATCACTTCTAGAGGAGACTATATTGGGGGTGCTGGGGATTGAACCTGGGTGGGTCTTGTGCATGGCAAGTACCCTACCCATTGTATTATCTCTCTGGCCCCTAGGAGTGGTATTGCTGGATGATACAGAATTTCCATTTTTGTTGTTCCAAGGAAACTCAAAATAATTTTTCTTAAGAGCTTTGCCAATTTACACCCCCACCAACAATGTACCAGATTTCCCTTTTCCTCACCTCCCTGCCTCACCTTGTTGTTTTCATTCTTCTTGACTCAGGACATTCTCATGGGTGTGGTTTTGATTTCCCTCATGGTAAGTACTGCCGAGCATTTTCTTGTGCGTGTGTCTATGTGCCATCCCTGGCTTCTTTTGAGACTAATACTTGGGTATTTTGCCGATGTTTCAGTCGAATTGCTTATGAAATCTAGTTTGTACTTCAGCAGGATATTTTCATTTTGTTGAGTTTGTAGCCAGAAGGAAAGGGTTAAGGAAATGCTAGGAAGGAGGCTGGCTTTGCTATGCTGAGCCTATTAGTAACTGTCACCAGCAAAATGAGGGTGTGGGCCCCTGGTCCTGATCCTCTGTCTGTAATGTGGTTCCTCCCATTGATGTAAGAGTGTTGGATCTCAGAAAATAGGAATGAATGGCATGGGATCCTTTCACTTGGAGTATAGACAAAGAGCTTCCTATTTAGGAAAGTTTCTCTGACTCCTTTCGGGTGAGGGCTGGCTCCCATTATGCTCTCTTAGCACCTAGTTTAACACTTCTCTTTTGTGTGGGTGTGACTTGGGGAAGACAAATGGCAACTGCGCTGTACAGGTCACACCATCGACACAGCCTGGGCAAGGCTGTCTATGCCTCTCCTGCCAGACTGTGAACTCCAGCACCTTTGATCGTTGCATGTGGAGGCACTTCATCAGCATTCAGCAGATGAATTATGGATGAATGACAGGATGAGGGTGTCATTAGTAATGTTATGAAAAATTTGACCAAATTTGTAGGATTCAATTTTTGTTGTGTGATTTGTGTAATAGGTTTGGCTTGAACTGTTGTCAGGATATAATTCTTTCTTTCTTTCTCTCTCTCTCTTTTTTTTTCAAAATGTATTTATTTTGATGTGG
>JAOXYA010000015.1:23668238-23678946 GCA_028565675.1 Sorex palustris
TTGCCAAGGTGTCAAAAATCAGATGGGCTGGTCACATAATGAGATTTAAAGATGACCGCTGGACTAGAGCTGTTACCAACTGGATTCCATGGGATCCATGGAAAAAGACCGCATGGTCACCCACCTACCAGATGGTCAGACTTCTTCATCAAGATCATGAACGATTGGTTTGGGGCTCTTCATGTTCCCAGAGTGAACAGATGCCATTGGGCTACACTAGCACGTGACAGGGACAGATGGAGACGTTACTGGCGCCCGCTCGAGCAAATCGACGACTAACAGGAAGTTAAGTGATTAAGCGATTAAGTTACTGTGTTTGGCATATTGAATACACCATGGGTAGCTTGCCAGGCTTTGCCATGAGTGTGAGATACTCTCAGTAGCTTGCTGGGCTCTTCGAGAGGGGTGGAGGAATTCAACTTGGGTTGGCCGGCCATGTCGGTCGCATGCAAGGCAAACGCCCTACCCGCTGTGCTATCGCTCCAGCTCTAGGCTCATTGTAGATGGTCATTTAAGTCTTCTTATTTTGTTGACTATATTTATGAGTTGTTGAGCTATCATGAGGCTACCTTTAGTAAGTTTCTCTCTGTTTTTTGTGCTTCTATTGACAGGATAATTTCAGCAGCCATCTCACAGGGAATCCTTTCATGCTATATATATTTCAAATTGCTTTCATAGAACTGAGTGTTTTCTACATTCACAATAATTTTTTTTTCGTGATTTTTGGGCCACAGCCTGCAATGCACAGGGTTTCTCTAAGGTCACTCCTGATGATGCTTGGGGGACCATATGTGGTACTGGGGAACTTTAGTCAGAGGCATGAAAGGCAAGTGCTTTCCCCCTATACTATCTCTCCCAATAAAGTAAATTCTTATTGGATATAGTGTAGAATCATGAAGTACTGGCAATAAAACTTGTTTACCCAACCCTTCTTTTCTACTTAAGGAAGGCATTTCTGAGGTCGTATAGGTAAAATATTGGCGAAGAAGAACATTTCCAGGGATGAAAAACCAGGATATTGGGTAGTTGTCCTATAGAAAATGAATCTTGATTTATATTGCTCTAAAATGAAGAAACAATGGGTTCTGAGTTCAGTGACAACTCTGACAGCAAGAAGCACTTTCCTACAATGCCTGCGTACTGAACAAACAGGGGAGATGATCATTCGAGCCTCAGTGTATTTGGGCCTTATATGGTAGAAGTTAATTGGGAAAGATGAATAAGGAGAAGCTGCTAAAATCTCAGGGCTGGGACGAATGGAGACGTTACTGGTGCCCGCTCGAGTGAACCAATGAACAAAGGATGACAATGATACAGTGATACAGTGATGGTAGAAATGATTGAGCACTGGGAAGAGCAGTTCAATTAATTCGATTTCCATGGCCTCAGATTTTCTAGTTATCTTTATTGTTGCTTATTCTAGAGTTGCAAAATTCCGTAAGTCAGTAGTTCTCAGGAAATTCTCTTGCTCGAAGATTTTAAATGTCTCATTGGCACTTTCTAGATTCTGTACCCAGTTCCCAATCAAGGGAACATACCTGAAGGACATTAAATGGCCCTCTCCCCACAAACTACTTTCCTCAACCACATCTACTTACACAGTGAGGTGCTGGATTCAAGATCCAGACTCAGAGCAGAGGACTCACTTGTCTTAGGCATTGGCATCACGTGGCATTCCATCATTCCATCAGAATTGGCCATAATGACTTCTGAGGGTATTTTGTGAACATATTCAACAATAAAGCTTCTGCACTCACCCTTTAACATACTGGAGGGAGAATATGAAGAGTATTGGAGTTGCCTATACTTCGGCATCTTGGCTGTCTGTGGATGTGACCCATTATGTGAGCCCTGTAGAGATGCATTTGGATTTGACTAAAGCTATCTGTGCTCTCAAGCAACCTAAAATCATCTCTTGCTTTCTGGCATACCTTTTTCTTCCAGATCATTTCTTTATTCATATACTATGAGAGCAGGGGGAAAAATCACATTTATTGGACATTGTGTGCTATTTTTGGGAGGGCGGAGGAATAGAGACTTTTTTTTTTGTTCTCTACCAAACCTAGAATTTTTCTCCATCTATTGTTGAAGTCTTTGTGATTCTCCTCTTCCAGAAAAGAAAGTTGAGTGTTAAGAAAGAAGTAAGTTCGACTGAGCAATAGTACAGTAGGTAAGTGACTTGCATGCAGCCTATCTGGGTTTAATCTCTGGTATCCCATAAGATCTCCCATGCACTGCCAGAAATAATTACTGAGTGCAGAGTCAGGAACAGCATCGCTGGATGTGACCCAAAATGCCAAAATTAAAAATAAGAAAAAAAAGGAGTGAATATGTTGTCAAAGATTCATTTCCACTAAGTTGTTGAGATGGAATACAAATTTAGGTCTGTTAAACTAATACTTCTTTTTGTTTGTTTGTTTTTGGGCTACACATAGTGCTCGAGGCAATCGACAAACAACAGGATGGTTGTGATCGTGATCGTGATCTTGGATGTCACTCCTGGCAGTGCTTGGGGGATGGTGTGGTACTGGGGATGGAACCTGGGCTTCCAGCATGCACAGGGTATGCTCAGCTTACACAGTGATGGTACTGGATTCAAGATCCAGACTCAGAGCAGAGGACTGATTTATCACTTGGGCTCAACTGATATTTTTGACAGATACAAAGAAGCAAATATTTCGACATCTCTAGAGAGGCATGATATAAATATGGGAACTTCGAGGCTGGGTTTTCAGTTTGCTCTGCAGAAATTGAATGCTCTCATATAAAGAGAGATCAGGAGTCTGTATTCAAAGTGATAAGATGAAGTTTGCAGGCTCACTTACATGCTTTTATGTATTTAGTTTTGTCCATTTCTTTGGTTTTTGGGCCATACCCAGTGGTGCTCAGGGATCACTTCTGGCAGTGATCAGGGACCATATATGGTACCAGGTATAGAGCCCAAGTGAGCTGCGTGCAAGGCAGGTGTCTTACCTGCTGTTGTATCTTTCTGGCCCACCGACATATTTTAGTTATGTCACTGGGAAGCAGGGAGCCTTAACTTTGAATTATGAGTCATGCTCTAAAGAAATAGAACAGCACAGAAAGTATTCAGGTAATGAGGCTGCCAGTGAACGCATCTCTGTGTTGCTTCCATTATTAGCAGTGGGGTGTGGGTGGGGGCACAGTTTGTGGGGGTGGGGGGCGTCCTGGGGTTGGTATTGACAGGATGTGGAGTGTGTGTGGATGGGAAATAGCATCTTTTTTTCTCTTTTTGGGTCACACCTGGCGATGCACAGGGGTTGCTCCTGTTTCTGCACTCAGGAATCACCCCTGCCGGTGCTCAGGGGACCATATGGGATGCTGGGAATCAAACCCTGGTTGGCTGCATGCAAGGCAAACGCCCTACCCACTGTGCTATTGCTCCAGCCCCGGAGAATAGCACCTTTAAATGAAGAGAAATTCTTATTTTATTTTTAATTTTTTGGTTTTGGGTCCACACCCAGCAGTGCTCAGGGTTTACTCCTGGTTCTGTGCACAGGGATCACTTCTGGTGCTGTTCAAAGGATCCTATCCAGTGCTGGGAACCAAAGTAGGGTCTGGCAAATGCATAGTGAGTGCCTTAACTAATGGACTATTTCATCAGTCTTGAAATTCTTATTTCAATAAAGTTCAGTTTACCAAATTTTCTTTTACTGTTATATCTTTTTTCATGTTTGCGATTTTAAAAGGTAGGATTATCATCTTAATCCTCCCAATGATAACATAGTCTCCCAATCATTTTGAAGTTTTGTTTCTTCTCCTTGTATGTTTTGGTCTACGATTGATAGAATTAATCTTGTCTGTTGTATGAGGTAAGGAGTGAAGGTTATCTCCAACCCCCATTATTGGCATCCAAATGATGCTTCACTGTTAGCTGAGGTCATTCTTTTCCCCACTAAAACTTCAAAGGCATCTTTCTCCATATGGGTATTCTGTTTTGGTCTTGTTATCTTTTATTTTTTTTTCCTGCACACCTGGCAGTGTGCAGGGTTTAATCCTGGCTCAGTGTTTAGGAATCATTCCTGGTGTGGCTTGGGGAACCATATGTGGTGCTGAGGATACAACCTGGGTTGGTCAAGTGCAAGACAAATGTCCTACATTCTGTACAATCACTCTGGCCCCTTCTCTATTCATCAGCCACTGCCACACTGTCCAAATTGTTGTAGGTCTAACTTATGTCTTACTATCTGGTCATATAAGTCTGTAAGATTTCTCCTTTCACAAAATATCTAATAATCTCATAATAAATAAAATTTGTCATTAAACTAGAGTTGATTTTGCTTGCCACTAAGAACCCCAGTACAGAAATGAAACCCTCTTAAAATGGAAACCTACACTCCATCATCAGCTTCAGTACCTTGCTTCTCTTTGAAACAAACATTTGTAAATGAGTTGGCATGCTTGAAATAATCTACTGAAGATGTTCTTGTCCCCTAGGGCCCTGGTGTGTGTATGTATTTTCAAATGTAAGTTTCTTTCTTCACTAGTGATCTGGAGTTCAGAGAAGTCATAACCCTCATCTCATCCAAATCACGAAATGAACTATTGTTTCAAGCTCTCCACATCCAGATTTTAAAAATAATAATGTAATTTTTCCTCATTGTAACCACCTACTATGAATCTATGTATTGATTTTAAAAAATTATTTAAAAAATATCATCATTGGGGCCAGAGAGATAGCACAGCAGGTAGACCACCTGCCTTGCATCTGGCCTGCTTGGGTTTGATCCCTGACACCCCACATGGTCCCCTGAGCCCTGCCTGGCTCCTGATCACAGAGCCAGGAGTAAGCCCCAAATAATGCTAGCTGTAGCCTCCAGCAACCTCCGCCTCCAACACTCCCTCCTCAGCCTAGTTAAAAATCAACATCATTATTATTAGGTTTTCTCCATTCCCTTCTTTTTATTGTGATGATTGGAGTTCATATACTTGTCTGACAGGTGCTCTCACATCCTTTCTTTGGTTGTGATGCTCGCTGAGGTTGACACCCTTGAGCTGCCATGCTCTCACTCACCCATCTGCAGAGTGACTGCAAATTACTTGCTACACGAGGGATCTCAGACAGCAGAACTGCAAGGCTCCAACAGCTGAGCTACTGGGACTTGTTAAATCCATGTGGCAGCATCAGAGATTCAACTTGAGGCCTTATCCTTCCGAGCAGGGCCTGTCAAGCCACTGAGCTATGTGTGTGTGTGTGTGTGTGTGTGTGTGTGTGTGTGTGTGTGTGAAGCCCTGAGTCTAATAGTCCTGCATTCAACTTTTTATTCTGCTATTAGCAGGACAAGTAAACACTTATACTGTGGTAACAATGCAGTCTACTTCCTCTGTCCTTTCTGACTTTTCTTGGAATGAATGAAGTTAATTTTGGGGATCGGACCAGATTACTGCTGTGTTCTTGGTCAGAGACATGTATCTTGTAATCTTGCCTTAAGCCAGTCTTTGAGGTGCTCAGGGCTTACATTTGACTCGGTGTCAGGGATCACTGCTTGTGGAGCTTGGAGAACCATCAGTGGTGCCAGGGAATTGAACCTGGGTTGGCTGCATGCAAGCTAAGCACTCTATCCATTGTACTGGCTCTGCACCTAGGTTTTCCCCCAGCCCCCTTATCTTTGGGTAGTCTGTAGCACTGTAGCATTGTCCTCCCGTTGGTCATCGATTTGCTCGAGTGGGCACCAGTAACGTCTCAAATTGTGAGACTTGTTGTTACTGTTTTTAGCGTATTGAATACTCCACGGGGAGCTTGCCAGCCTCTGCCATGCAGGCGGGATTCTCTCGTAGCTTGCCGGGCTCTGCGTGAGGGACAGAGGAATCAAACTGGGTCGGCTGTGTGCAAGGCAAATGCCCTACCCACTGTGTTATCACTCCAGCCCTAAAAAAAAACTACTGGTACTAAAATTTTTTTAAATTCCAATAAGTTATTATTTGCTTTCTACTTTGCTGACTTTGGGGATGGTTGTGGAGTTGCTGTGAGGTGACACACAACTCCCTCCTTCAATGCAGGGTGGTTGTCCAGTTACTGGGAGCACATAGACAGCTTTCTACAGCCGTTCCTGAAGCACTGTCTCCAGTCAGAAGGGAGGCAGCCATCCTGGAACAGCAACTTCCGATACCTCTCCATTAAGGAGTCGCAGCCGGATGGGGGATGACTGAAGAGCCATTTAGCTTCTGGTGTCCAGTCAGGTTTAATTCAGCGTCCATCACAGTGTCTCCCAATTGAATGTCTTTCCCAATGGTAAAAGTGGTGTGTGTGTGTGTGTGTGTGTGTGTGTGTGTGTGTGTGTGTATACTTATGGTGCAAATATTTGTTTTTGGAATTAGCCAACTAGACTCAGGTTGGGCTGGAGTGATAGCAGAGCAGGTAGGGCGTTTGTCTTGTAATCGGCCAACCGGGCTGACCTGAGTTCGATTCCTTTACCCCTCTCGGAGGGCCCAGCAAGTTATCGAGAGTATCTTGCCCGCACGGCAAAGCCTGGCAAGCTCCCCGTGATGTATTCGATATGCCAAACACAGTAACAACAACTCTTACAATGTTACTGGACCCGCTCGAGCAAATTGATGAACAATGGGAGGACAGTGACGGTGACAGTGACAGACTCAGATTAGGTGATCCCAGTTTTGTTGGGAACATCTGAGGCATCCTCGTCAGGAGCAGTCAAGCATCTGCCTTCTCTTGTCAGGCCTGAGGAAGGGGTTGGCCTTGCACACAATAGTGCCATAGACAACCCTGCCCATGTTGACCTGGACTTCCTCAATGAACACAAGTGTGATGTCTTCTGTCCCCTTCCTGATTGACTCAGCGCTCAGAGGAACCTGAAGGCTGAGCAGGCAAGCCTGTTGTCGTGGAGGTGCTCTTCTGAGAGTATTTGAGCTTGCCTTCTCAGCTGCAGTGTTTGGTCTTCAGTTGGTGGGTGAGTTGCGGATTTTTTTTTGGGGGGGGTGGTTGCTGCTTTCTGCCCCTTCAGAGCTGTGGCTTTGGCCTGGGCTTCAGCTTTGGGAGAAGCAGAGGCTTCCATCTTGGCTTTTGACACCATCCGGGTGGGGGGAAAACAGGCAACCTATGTATTTTTGATGTACGATTACAAAGTCAACCGAACTAGGGAACTAATGCCAAATGACATCTATCTTTACTTTCGTTGAATGGAAAATCAGTGGAAATCTTCAACCCATTGAAGATTTGATAGGTACGGGCAGGACTGATGGAAAGTGAGATCTGTCAGGCCTATTGGAGAGAAAGATAAAATCTAGTAATGGTAACATTCCAGACTAGTGATCTTCATATTGTTCTGGGACTCTCTAGAAAATTTCAGAGGGTGTGGGAAAGGAGGGAGAGGAGGTGTGTGTGTGGGGGGAAGTGTGTGTGCATGTGTGTGCGTGTGTGTGTGTGTGTGTGTGTGTGTGTGAAGTTTGACTTTTGCTTCCTTACCTCTTTAAATTAGTGCTTGAATCATGGCCCCAAACCATTCAGCTGAAATAAGCTGCAGTGAGTTCACTGTTCTAAGTCTTCTCTCTACCTTCTCATTTGGACAAAGCCAGGGCTTCTTCCCTAGGCACTTGTATCAGTTCTATGTACTTTGAACAGGGCTATGATCAATATGACTATGGTGCCTCTCCTGATGAGGCTCTGAGTGTATGTGGATTGGCCATCAGCCCACTGGCCCATTGACACCTTTTCCTTCGCACTGGCCTTTGTTCATTCACTAGGGCAACCTAATCTTTTTTTTCCTCCTTTGGCACTGATTGCCTTTCTCCACAGAATTGGATGCTGATTCTCCCTGGAGTTCAGTATGTGATTTTGAATTCAGATGATCAGATGGCTAAGAAAGTGCTAATAGCTTATGCTTTGGTGGAATATGCCTTTTTTTTGGGTGTTCTGTACGTAATTGCCTTTGTATTTTGCTTCCCTGTACTCAACTGACAATATTTTAATTAAAAGTTGAGGTGAGAGAACATGGGGAAGTCTGTGGAGGAACATGTTTGCCTTTTGTTTAATCCTACTACTCAAAAAAAAATCATCGAACCTTCTGGCAAGCAAAAGGAGAATTGGCAAGGGAGAAAAAGTTAGACACAATGTGTTTTTCAAAAACATCTTATTTTGTTTATTTTTGATTTATAAGAAAAGTCTCAGAATTCAGTGGCATTTGCTTTCCCAATTCTATTATTGCCTCAGGAAACAAATGAGCCTTGAATTATTTTATTCCAAAATTACATAAAAATGACATCATGTATGTTAGCACACACACTGAGGTGCCTGTACATAACACACACACGCACACACATATACACACACAGACATAATTTTTTGAGTGGCAAATTCAGCACAGGACCTAACTTTGATGAAATAATTTTAAACCTGAATCCAATTGATTAAAGAAATCTCTAATTAGGAAGTGCTAACTGCCCTGCTAATTACCCGCTTAGCTCTTGTGATTTTTCCCATTTCTTCTAAAGTTCATATTCTGGGAGTGTTTTTTAAACAGATG
This sequence comes from Sorex palustris, assembly GCA_028565675.1. Classification (NCBI taxonomy): domain Eukaryota; kingdom Metazoa; phylum Chordata; class Mammalia; order Eulipotyphla; family Soricidae; genus Sorex; species Sorex palustris. The sequence goes on from JAOXYA010000015.1 coordinate 23,676,740, forward strand.
CTCTTAGAGCTCTGTCACCGCTCATAGACTCATTGTGGGGAGGAGGACATCTTGTATTTCTTCCTCCTTAAGATTTTCTCTGTTCAGTTCTGCTGAAAAAAAAGACATTGAAGGGTAGCAAGAGAAAAAAATTTGTTCTTATTCCTGCAGCCATAATCTTTCTTGTAACAGTTCATTGCCAGTTGTAGTTTAGTCTCTCTCTTTCACTCGCTTTCTCTCTCTCTGTCTCTCACTCTCTCTCTCTTTCTCATGTGATCTTGACATTTCTCCTGAGCTTTGTTTCCAAGGAGAGAAGGAAACATGTGGAAGTTACTCCAAGAAGCCTATCTGTATCACTTTTTGCCACCCTCCCCATCCTTTACTCTTTTTCACAATACCAAAGCCTTCTTTAACTTAAAGTTTATTTTTCCAAAATTGGGCAAATTCACAAATGATGTTTTCAGACGAGCAGGTGTCAGAAAACACACACATGTATACATACAAATCTCTCTCTCTCCCTCCCTCCTCTCACATACACCCACATACCACACTCTTGTAAGGATTTCACCTTTCTCTGGGGACAGATGTTATTAAACCCGTTATCAGCTTTGGCCATTCTGTCTGAGATCTGTGATTCATACAAGGAATTGTTCTGTTGGTGTTTGCTCTGCTATTGATCAAAAGTTTGAGTCTTCTCAAATTCATAGACTTAAACCCAAACCCAATGTGATGGGAATTGGAGGAGGGGCTTTTGGGGGGTGATGAGAGGGCTCTGCCCTCATGAGTGGGAATAGTGCTCTCACTCTTGGTATTTGGAGAGTTCACTCTTCCTAGCTATCATGGTGGGACACAGTGAAAGGACAACTGTCTATAAACAAGGAAGTAATACCTCACCTGATATTTAATCTGCTGGTGACTTGACCTTGGGTTTCTTGGTCCCTAGAGCCTTGGGGTGGAGGAAAGGAGTGAAGGGGTTGAAACTTGCTTTTCTGAGAGGAGTATGTTCTAGTCACTGTAATCAACAATGTAGTCAACAAAACTGTTTTGTGTTCTTAAGAGCTGCTAAGAGATTAGCTGTGAAATGTTCATACACAGGGTTGCAGAGGTAATATAGTGGGTAAGGTGTTTGCCCTGCATTATGCTGACCCAAGTTCTAGCCCCAGAACCTTTGTATGGTTCTGTGAGCATTAACAGAAGAGATTCCCAAGCACAGAGCGAGGAATAAACCCTGAGCACAGCTGGGCATGGCCCTTCAAATATTTGCACACACCCACGAGGAAAACACGCGAGGTAATGGATGAGTTATTAAAGTAGCATTTTACAATATTTACACAAATCATTTCACTGTATACCTTTAACTTATGCAGTGTTAAATGGCAATTATATCTCAATAAGACTAGAAAAAAATGTTTGGGAGGGACCAACGCATATATATTTATAAAAAAAATTCTCACAATTTTATGGTCACTGAATGTGGAGCCACCTGCAATTTTTACAATAATACTTATTCTAATTATTGGCACAATTGGTACAATGACAAATATTGGTTCATTAATTATTCATTTGTCCACCCATTAATGCTTTTGCCATAGCTCTGTGTCAAAACAGAACCTGAGGCAAGGCTTTGTGCTGATGCAATCAGCATGCATTTTGTTTGGCAGTTAAAGGGAAGAGTGTGTCCAGGAAAGATTAGAAGTATCCAGAGGAAAGCATCACCTATTTACAATAAGACCTTAGTTCAGCAGATTCAACTACTCAAGATCACAGAATGCTTTGGGACAGAGAAGTTTACTCCTTGGAATTCCTTGGAGGAAGGAAAGAAATAATTTTTCTCCTGGCTTCTTCTTCTCTATTTTCTGTCTCTCACTGGTCACTGTTTGTCTCATTAGGAATTAATTTATCCAAATTACTGGGTTGGTACTTTTATCTCTGTAGGTAGGCAAATATAGAAGCCACATCTTATACCATTTGGTATGATACTTTAATTGGGTCCCAAGTGATATGATGAGGCAGAAATTACTTTTTAGATGAACAAATTTGCATCCCATTTACAATGTTTTATCTACTCTGAGGTCATGAAAATATTTTATTATTTTCAAGGAAGCAGCTCTTTTATGATTTACTTTTATATCTAATATTCATTTTTAAAAAAATTTTATGTAGGAGTACTGCTATTTATTCAGCCACTGATTAGCTGATTGAATTGGGCATGAACTCCACCTTACTTT
>JAOXYA010000015.1:23968315-23980394 GCA_028565675.1 Sorex palustris
GAAGTGTGCTGAAAGTAGATAAAGGACCAAGTATGATGGTCTTTCATTATATGTATTGCAGACCATAATGCCCATAAATAGGGAGTAATAGGGAAACTGTCTTCCATGGAGGCAGGGGAAGGGCTGGGACAGGATGGGGTAGGGAAACTGGGGACATTGGTGGCAGAAAATGTGCACTGGTGGAGGGATGGGTGTTTGATCATTGTATGACTGAAACTCAGTCATGTAAGCTTTGTACCTATAGCTCACGATGATTCAATAAAACAAAACAAAACAAAAAAACACTAGAGCCTTTGACCAGACAGTTTTACTGCTTTTCTCCCTCATTATTGACAATGAAAAAATCAGCATATTTTATTTTAACTTTATTCAAACACTGTGGTTTACAAAACTGTTCATATATAGTTTGTTTCAGGCATTCAATATTCCAACTCCAATCCACCAGCAGAGTGACCTTCCCTCCACCATTGTCCTGTTTCCCAAACATCCCCAAGCCTGCTCCCTTGCTTATTTTTAATTATTTAAGACTGAAGTTCAATTTTAAATGATTTCACTGATTAAACCTCTTTCCGATGAAGGACAGCAGAATTATATGAAATGTTCTGTTGTTGGGGGAGAAAAGAAGGAACTGTTAATAGAGAAATCATACTGGTGTCTTCTCCAGGTCACCTGGACCTCAGTGAGACTTGTAACTCCTCCAAAATCGTCAGGATAAAAAGTGCCTTTTACTCAGAGTTGATGTACAAACCGTCAATGCGTTATGACAAGTGCCTGACCTTGACAGATGTTGGGAGAAAGAGTTGTTTCCCCTTAGCATTCTCTGTCCTAAGCAATTGGCCTGACACTGAGCATCACCCAGACCTTTTATTTTTCAAAGCTTTCATCATCGTGATATTTTGAAAATGGACATGTCTGACCCACACCTCCTTCTCCACTTGGATTGATACATGAAGAGAAAAATCTAGGCTACATCAGGTAGGCCAGGAAAAAGAGAGAAGCTTGAAACTAATTATAGGAGAAATGGAATAAACATTGGATAAGATTATTAAACAGGAAACCATAAACTTCTGTTCTGCTGTGGAGTTAGGATTTTGGTGTCTACATCTTCCCAACATGCAGTGTAATTATAACTAAGGGTCTTTATCTTGCTGCTGAGACATAATCCCCCTGGGCTGCAGGTTAATATTTCTACATGTGAATGGAGTGTCCCTGTTCCCAAATCTATTTTCCTTTGTGAATTTGTTTGATAAAAGATATAGGAGAATAAAGATTTCTTTGCTTTATTTCTCTTTGCTCTATCATTCATACTTATAAAATCACCAAGTTCCATTTATTCTACAACCTAATATCTCCTCCAAACCACTCCTTTCTTCCAGCTCATTTGCTGGAAAATTTACTCAGTCATTAGTTTTCAGCACTGTTCTGTCCCTAACTGCTTTTCTTCCCTTAGACCTGATCTAGCACGGCTGACAGAGAGAGCGTGGTGCCTAATATCTGTTATACAGTATTCTTGAAAGCACTTGCTAGTGCCTTTATCTTACTTTGGCAGTCAAAGATGAACTGCAGGGCAGGCTTATTGGAGCAGCCTCTTGCCTTTCCAACCAGATGTTGGGACTCTCTGGCCTTTCTACTTGCTCCCTCTTCTTCCTCTGTTCCTTGACTTCTGTCTTTTCATAGGACCACAAGTTATGTCTTTTTGTTTCTTATTTTATTTTTAATGTGTTCTTTTGACTTCTGCCAGTCAGTGTTTAATGCATCTGGAGTACAATCAGTACATCCAGAGTACTGATTGTGTTCCAGAGTGTATGCAGTGTTCAGTTGCATCTGAGTGTTCATATCTTGCTGCAGTACCATGATCGTAGACCTTCCTACACTGATCTAAGAACTCCTGAAAAATCACAATCATTTTGTAACTATTAAAATTCTAGCCTAGTCCCAGAGACATAGAAGCTGCTCAACTAAGGTTTTCCCCCAGAAATTGCAGTCAATTTGTATCTGTCTTGTATAATCTAATAAACCATTAGATAGACTTTCCTCTCAAATGAAAAGCATCAGCCCTCAGGCACTTCTTTATTTAGGTTTTTAGCCTCACTCAGATGTGTTCGGGACTTACTCCTAGCTCAGTTGCTCAGGGATTGCTATTGGTTGCTTAGGAATCACTCCTGGAGGGGTTTGGGGATCAATGTGTAATACCAGGTGTCAAATCCAGGCCAGCTGCATTCAAGGAACATGCTTTCTCCCCTGAACTGTCTTTGAGCTCAAGGTACTGATTTAAATTTTGAGGACTTTTGCACCTTCTGAACACATGTTTGTTTTTGGTTTTAGACCCACTCCTGAAGATGCTCAGGGAATGCCAGAGATCAAGTCCTGGGCTGTGAGTACAAGGCCAGGACCCTACTTGCTGTACTATCATCTGGCCACCCCTCTGGAAACTTTTACAAACTAAATTGAAGCAAAGAAATCTTGAACTAGAGCTATAATCCAATGGATAAGGCACCTGCCCTGCATGGAGCCAACCCAGGTTCAATTCCCAGCATTCTACATGGTCCCCAGAGCACTGCCAGAAGCCATTCCTGAGAACAGAGTCAGGAGTAACCTCTGAGCATCACCGAGTGTGGCCCCCAAACCAAACTAAAACAAATAAAAATGAAACTTATTCTGTACTCTCTTTTGATGCAATCACTTTTATTTTTTTATTACCCAGAAAATTATTGATGTTTGTCAGGTGGCTTGTAAGGGAAGGAAATCTGCTTCCACACCCTGAACTTGCTCGCTGCCCCAGGGATTCGTCAAGGCTTGGGTGGGACCACCCATTCTTCCTGGGACTAGCCTAATCCTGGGGTCGGATTAATCAATCTCCCTGAGATCACCTAGCCATCCTCCTTGCAGGGGGTTGTGGAGTGGGAGGAGGTGTGGGGGTGGGCATAACACATTTCCACTTTTCTTTTGCAGTGGGGAGACTCTTAGACAGTGCTTCTCCCAGTGACTCTCAGCCTGGAGAGTTTAATGACAGGATACAAGGACACAGTGTGTTGCTTCGGCCTTTTTGTGCCAGGGAACCTCAGAGCACAAAAACCAGGTTCCAGGTCCATGTGCTGATGGGGTCACACCCAGCCCCGTGCATATGAAGCATCCCCTGAGTGGTGATATCTCCACCAGCCGACAGTTCCTCTTTGTACTCACCTTTGAGAACCATCAGCGAGGCATAGAGGAATAACTGACTTGCCCGGGAAAAATCAGGTGTGTCTCTTTATGAGTGAAATTGCATGTGGATTTATGTGAGCAATGAATATTTTACAGGGTTTGAAAGTTACCTGTGAATGCACCGGAATAAAATTTCCTAGATGTTTAACTTTTTGTGTGTTTTTGGTTTCAAACCATACCCACACTGATGGCTCTGCACTCCTGGTGGGGCTCGGAGGACCCTCTCGGGAGCCGGGGGTCAAACCCAGGCTGATCATGTGCCAGGCAAGTGTCCTGCCTACTGTACTATTACTTCAGCTCTACATAGTTTACTTTTAGCTGAAACCAAAGTTGCTTGGCATGTTTCTTTTAGTCTTCGTGCTTTCAAAACATAAGAATTTTAGATGCAGTGCTGTTGCAATTGCATCACTGGCAAAATATTCAGATAAAAATCAAACTAAAGCAATTGTTTGAAGATGTCACAAGTGATATGACTTTAGAGATTTCTTGCATAAAACATGTGATCTCAGGCAGTTTAAGAGTCTTCTTTGTACTGCACCTTTGTGCCCTGGGATAAAAGAGCAAGGTGGTTTCTGCTTTTAATTTTGATTGGAATGTTTTATGTCAGGCCAGCACAGTCTACAAGTTATCTCAAGAGTGAAGGACATACTTCAAGTCTTAAACTTTACTCCAAGGTCTAGAGAATAATTCATACTTTTTGTCTGTGTGTTTGTTTGTGAGTCACTTCCAGCAATGCTTAAGGCTTACTCCTGGCTCTGGCCTCAAGGATCACTACTGGCTGAGTTCTGAGGACCATATGTTGGGCTGGAGATCAAATCCAGATCAGCCATGTGCAAGATAAGCCACCCTTATCATATTTATAGAATTTTCAGCAGCTTGATTCACCTTACAAATGTCACTAGATGCTGCTCTACACCCCAGTGAATCTCATGTCTCCTTCTTAAGAGACATGTGCTCACCATCACCCAATGCTCACGTGCTATACTGAAGTTTTTCCAAACATCCTCAAATCTTGGAATCTGGTGAAGATTGTGGTTATTTAAAATTGTTATTCATTAAGAGAGACAGACTCATCAAAGTAGATGTGACTTTTAAATGAGTGTGCTGGTCAAACTTTAGCAAAAATGTAGGAATTCACCTAACATTATTTGTGTGCTTTTACAGACTAGGTAATTATGTAATTCAAATTTTAAGTGGATATATGTGTGTCTATATATACAGAATTTACTTTTAATTTAATGGTGTCCGTAGAAATACATATCCCTTCATATATATGCATCCATGTGTACATATATATATAATGCATATATATGTTACTTAAATACCTGCCTGCAGTTCTTGAAAAAGAAGATGTCTCTTGGATTCATTTCCTTGCAGATGGAATGCTCCCAGTTGCTATAGCAGCACTCCTTGTACCTAGAAGGGAGATGCTCCCCATCACTATGGCAACGTCCCTGTACCTAGGAGGCAGTTGCTATAGCAGCACCCCCTGTACCTAGGAGGGAGATGCTCCCCATCACTATGGCAACGTCCCTGTACCTAGGAGAGAGCTGATATAGCAGCACTCCCTGTACCTAGGAGAGGGGTGCTCCCAGTCACTATGGCAACATCCCTGTACCTAGGATGGAGTTGCTATAATAACACTCCCTGTACTTAGGTCCAGAGAGAGTGCTGGCTCAGAGTTACTCTGTGTCACACTGCACCAATGCAACATCTATAGCCCAGGCATTTGGCATATAGATGCCATCCCATCCAGTCAGTACCCATCTTTGCTTATTCATTTTTCTAAAAAAATGATGTTCTTATCCATTCATATTTCTTATCCCTTTCTAGAAAAACCAATTCTTTGCTTCTTCCACCTCCCCTATTCCCTTTTCTTTCTTTCCTTTTTATCCCTCTCAACTTGCTCCCTACCAGTCTTCCTTTGTTTTAATGGCTTCAGGAGCAAGTTATTTGGTCCTTCATGGTTCCAATTCATTAGTAAAGAACTGAATTCTCTTTGTGGTAATGATGTCACTTCAAAGAACAACTTTCTCTTACTATATTGTAGGAAAGCAAAACAAAGCAATATTTTCCCCTCCAGAAAGCATTCAATGTGATGAGGAATGATAGGTAACTGCACTTACATAATTTAACATTGGGTTTCACCATATCAAGAGAGATCATAGACAGGACTTATCAGAATAAAATGCAATGATTTCATAATAAAAATGCAATAATAAAACTGGCTAAATATGTTTTGTATGTGTATGGATTTTATTTGTTTTCAACATGGAGGACAAATATATATATATATATATATTAATTTTTATAGGGAATCTCCAGTAGTGCTGAAGTTTGGAGACTGCTCCTGTGACACTCTGCCTAGCTGGGGGAGTCTGATGTGCTTAAGGTTCAAGTTCCTAGTACCAAGGATCAAACTCAGGGCCTCGAGCATGGAATTCCTCATTTGGAACTGTCAAAACACCCCTAGAAAAATGTGTGAACACCATAGTTTATTAGCCAGTATGTAATGGAATCTGTTAGGAGGAAATTGTGGCAAGATGATGATTAAAGAGCAAGTTCTGCTTTTTTTTCTTCCAGAATTAAAATGTGCATGCTGATTAAGTAGAAAAAATGTAAAAGATCAAAAGATACAGAGAGAATTGCATCCTGGGCATTTCTGGATTTTGGCAGAGTCCATGTTTCTCAGGTCCTTTGACTGACCCCCAAGAAATGTCCTCACTTCATTGTACTGGTGAAAAATGTCCCAAGGAAGTGGCAGCCTAGTGCCAAGAATAAGTGTTGAGTGCTGAATGTATTCTCACATAAAAGGGATACACAGGCCATGGGGAAACAATCCTCACGCAATGCCACGCCATTGTATGGTTGGCCTCCTTGCTGGAGATGGAGAGCTCTCTCCCTACCCTTATCCCCCCGGCCGACCTCCTCGCTGTGTCTCTGGATGTATAATTAAGTCCTTCTTAACTTCTAACTCTTAACAGTGTCCTGTAGAGGGTTGACTTCTCCTCTCCAAGGCATGGTGATAGCTCTTTCCTCTCTTTCCACTACAAATTCAAGCTGGAACACGGGCAAGTGGAACCTCCCAATTTCCTCTTATTTTGATGTACTTGAACCAGTTGCAATAAGTGTCAAAGGGTAAACGGACCTTTACTTATTAGTTAAGAGTAAAGTAAAAAAGGCCCTCCCGTTGTTCATCGAGCGGGCCCAGTAACGTCTCCATTGGAGACTCTGTTGTTACTGTGTTTGGCATATTGAATACGTCACGGGGAACTTGCCAGGCTCTGCCGTGCGGGCGAGATACTCTCGGTAGCTTGCCGGGCTCTCTGAGAGGGGCAGAGGAATCGAACTCAGGTCGACCATGTTGGCTGTGTGCAAGGCAAATGCCCTACCGCTGTGCTATCGCTCCAGCCCAGAGGACTTATTATGACAATAGAAAAACATATCTCTCAGGCCAGTAGGGACCATGGATATCATGCAGTAACTGGAAGTAAAGAGTAATGAGCTAATTGGACCTTTCACTTGGCACTTGGCACTTTGAAATACATTCTTAGTTTTATTACATCATGAAAAAATTAGAGGAGTTTCAAAAGGTAGACTATGAATCTTCTGCTAATAAGGCTTAAGTAAGAATGATTTCTTAGAAAAATACTAAAGGAATGGAGTTTTGAAATAAGTTATATTTTTAAATATTCTTAGCTATGTTATATTTAGATATCTGTAGAACATCTGATATCTCTCTAAGGGTGGTTTCAGGAATACGATATCTCTCTATGGTTGCTGAAACCTAAATCCAGCATGGAATTAATATTTTTTTTCACTATTACATGATTATTTCTTAGCCACTTTTATCCATTCTACTTTCATCAACATTATCTTCCCAGGTACCTAAAACAGAAAACTTTGTCACTCTAAATGCTTTTCTTTTCTATTTTATATCTCACACCGATCATAAATTCTTGCTGTTTTTAGCCTCAAAGATACCTCAATCATTATGACTTCTGCACCCATGTGGTTACTGCAGACTATGGGGATTTTATCAGCTTGGCACACTCAATTTCACTTCCATTCTGTCCCAAATACCAAATAATGTGTGCGTTTATTTTTAAAAAATACTTTTGATAACTTAATAGACCTTTCTTCTAGAATGGAGTTTCAAATCTTTAGCAGAGAACACAAGGTACTTCGATGAGCTCAACATTACCTATTTCTTTAATAACTAGACTAAGGATTTTAGAGAAAGTCTAAATTTATTCAAAGTTCCCAGGAACTTTTCTGATGATTTATATATGTAAACACTGAAATATTGAATTGAAGTAATATATAAGGAAAAAGAATACCTGGAAAGCTGAATCTTTTGAGTGTTCAAGTCTATTGTATATAATCATTGTCATCGGTGCCATTTCTGGCTTGTGATGTAGTTTTGCTCACCCTGGAGAAATTATCCTCATACCTCCTCTCTCTCTGTTGGTGAAGATTATACCTGCTGCTACTTTATTCCAGAAACTGGATAACCTTCTGCCTTGTTTTTGTGCTGAGTGACCCTTCTGACAGACCCTGTGGCTCTGACCCTTTAAACAGTAGAAGTATCCTGGTGTTTTCACTCGGCGGTGGACCGTGATATTTAGAAATCTCTTCGTTGAGCACCTTTGATTCTCCAGGGATGCTCATAATAAATATTTGAATTATTAAAAGAGCCATAAACACAGTATAAAAAATGAGTGCACAAGGAAGTCACCACTTGGCTTTTGATTATGTCTACCCAAATAAAAAATGAATGAGCACACGATTAATAATACATGTCCTTGTGTTCTGGTTTTAATTTTAATTCAACGGAGAATGTTTAAATTAAAGTGAAACCAACATTTGCTTTATAGTCCTATTAAAAGCAGAATGTGGCCCTCATGTAGCCACCAATTCGTACAACATCATAAAGCATAGTATTCTAACATCTGAATTGCCATGTCTAGCTATTAATGTTATGTGTTACTTGTTCTTTTTTAGTGTCCATTACCAAATTTATAAATGGAAACAATAATATGTAAGTCATAGATCTCTTGAGAGTATTAAATTAGTCATTTACCTAATGTCTAGTAGCTAAAATTTTTCACTGAATCCTCACCCATTATAAGATAAAGAAAAGTAGTTTTTATTTTGTCTCTTTTCTATAGAATGAAGTAGTATTTTCAATGAAAATATTCTGTCAAAAAGTAGGTATAAATCCTACTATAATATCTTATAAATCCCACTATAATTTTTTCAGTTAAAAAGAATTTCAAGGAAAATCCTTTTTTTCTGTATTCTCGAGACTTCAGAGAAGTAAAATATCTATATATGTATATATAGATATTTTCTTAAAGGGAGTGCATTACATTTATGATTTAAGATTAATATATAGGAGTGGTACTTCACAATTCCTCCCTCACTCACTTTTCTCTCATCCCTTCCCTGACATGACTACAACTGTGCATCAGAAATATAAACTTTTTCTAAACCCATCTAAAGTTCATGTATTAGCAGGTAGGTGATGGCTCTAGCTCTGGATTCAGAGCTAGAATCTAGCACTGAATCTAGCACTAAATTCCTGTCTTTCATTCTACAACCATTCTTAGAAGTGTGATCCTTTATCTTATCTAAAATATCATGCCAAAGTCAAAACTCTGCAGGCTTTCCATTGATACAAACATTTCCCCATAAAACCAAGTCAAATGGGAAAGAAATAATTTCCAGTTTGGAGAAATCTTAATAAATAAGTAACTGTTATCTTATGGGCTTAACTAGGATTTGGGGGAACTGATAGACAGGAATATGAGCACTTCATGCTTTAAATATTTAACTTCCCTTTACCTCATTCCATCAAACTCGAGCCTACTTCTGACAAGTCACTTAGATCATCACAACGATGATTGCTATATTACAGATATAGCTGACTGACAGATGTAACTAGATTGGTTGACTGGTTAGTGAATCATCTTGAAGTGAAGATGAGATTAGAGTTGCAATAGAGTGTAGTGTGGACAAAGGAAAGAAGTCACAGTAGGATGGTGCACCTGGAGATACTCAGGGACAACTTCCAATCCCCAATAGCATTTTCTTTCTTCCTGTGACCTTAGCTCTAAACTATGGCTCACAGGACTATAACATTATTTATTATTTGCTTTCCTTTGACCATTTTTATTAAGGTACCAAGATTTACTATGCCACCAATCACATTTTCTATGTGTACTTCATTCCAATTCTATACCCACCACCAGAGAATTTGCTTCTCTTCACCAATGTCCCATTCCAATCCAAGCTTCCATGTAAACTCAGTTCCTTTTGTCAGTCCCCATGACTTTCACTATTGTTCCTTTTTCATTCTACCCCAAATATGAGGAAGATCTCTCTCTCTGTTTCTTTCATTGTGGAGGTAGTAGATCTATCTTTATCTATCTATCTATCTATCTATCTATCTATCTATCTAATAGATAGATACATATCTATCATAGGTATAGATGTAGATAAGTAGAACTAATCTCCTAAAGTTCCACAATATTGTAAATCAACGATAAGTTGATAAGGTAAATTTCTTTCAAAAACTATCCTTACTAGAGGTCTATAAATTTAAAAAATTAAAAATTAATATTATGAATAATTCTGTGCTTATACATTTTAAAATTTACATGAAATAGATAAAGCCTACAGATGTAAAATTTAGTAAGAGTTAAAAGAGTTGAGAAAACTTTAAGGGGAAAACTTAATAGGCCTATAAAAGTATAAAAGAGTGTTTTATCCAAAGAGCATAAATAAGTAAAACATTGTAATAAAAATCTCTGCAGATAAAAATCCTGATAAGGCATAGAACATTTACTGGAAATGAGATGTTAATTAATTATTGAAAATGTATAAACTCTCTTAGCAGGCTAGTAGTAAACATACCTTTCTTGATCTAGCCGAGGGCAACCATAAGCACCATAAGTGAGTGCCATATTCAATGCCACATCCTGGAGAGTTAGTCCTGTCCTTTAAAGAAGGAAGGTTCTTTAATGCTTCTTACAAAACTGATTTCAAGGCTATGAATTCCCTAAACTGTTGTCTGTCCAAGAAGCTCTGTATAGTTCTTTCAAACTGAATGATCATCTAGCTAGATGTAGTGTTCTTGCTGAGGTGTTCACTTCATAGAGTTTTTGTACTCTATCCCTTCATTCTCTTTTGGCTCATAGAGTCTCATTTGCTAGATCTGCAGTGAATCTCATGGGCTTTCCTTTGTATATAAAATCCTTTTTTGATATTGCTGCTTTCCATATTTTGTCTCTGCCTTTGTTTTTTTGTCATTCCAATATCAGTGTGCCTTGGGGGTTTTCCCACTTAAGTCTATTTTCACTGGGATCCTTTAGTTTCTTTTATTTGGTTGGCTATATTCCTAAACTCTGAGATATTCTTATCTAAGACTATAGTACTCTTCAGGGTAAGGCAATGTCTCCTTTAGCTCGGTATCTTTAGCATTTGTTTTTGTTTTTGTTGCTCAGGGCTTACTCCTGGCTCTGCTCGCAGGGGTGATTGCTTGCTAGGTTTGGGGAATCCACATGGGGTGTTTGGGATTGAACCTGTGTTGGCTGCATGCAGGGCAAGCACCCTACCGACTGTATTAACTCTCTAACCCCTTTATCATTAGCATTTTGCAGTGAATGGGCCAGATTATGCTTTGATGAATGAATGAACACTGTGGGTGCTATCATCACTATTTTGAAGTTAGGTTTACTTTACCTTTACAGATAATAATTCACATGAGGACTTGGAAAGATACTCTTCTCTCACCTATTATAATTCCTCATTTAAATTTGAATTTCAATTTTAAACTGATTTTGGAAACATTGGTTCTGCCTCCACATAATAAACATGACCAACCATGTACATGAATAGACTTCCCACCCTGATTCTGAGTATGGGGATGTGTGAACACGTCATTCTAGTGCATTGTTACTGCTGGAGGACAGTATAGCCCAGATGGCAGAAACTGTGAGATTATCACATGAAGTTTCAATGCTGGGACTATTTGTCTGGGACTGGTTACTGAAATGTTTATTTAGAATGGCTATATATTATTTCACAGAAAAAGATAAATTATATTATTGATATGGCACTTAGTATATCAAAAGGGGTTTCTTCGTTTAAATGGAATCTAAAAAACACTCCTGTAGAGAGAAGGCATCTATCCTATAGAAAACTGTCTTTTTTTACTTCCTTTTTCACACACATCTGAAATATCAGGAGACCTAAATACAGTGAGTTGTGTGTTTTGGTTGTGTTACAGTTTATTTCAAAATATGGTGCTAACATGTAAGCATATGGCAAGTAGTAGAAGAGTGACCTTCAAGTTGCTCACAATCTTCTATCCAAACTCAGAGCAGGCATATTGCCCAGAAAATGAAACCTGCTTCCCTTTTCTTTTGTAAAGGCACAATTCCAAAAAGAATACATCTTTCTTTGCATACGGAATCTTTGAACTTCTTATTAAAAGTGATCTGGCCATTTCTTAGATGAAAATGGAAATGTAACAGCTATTTTCTCAAAGGACCACAAGACTTTTTCAAGCAAGTAAATCCCTGCATGAGGGCTAGGTAGCCAGGTTCTGCCAAGGATCCTTTAACTCTTTTTTTGACTCCAGCACAGAAGAACTGGTGCTTGCAAGGAGAGGGAGAGAGAAATGAGGAGAGAGAAGAAAAAGAAAGAGTAAGAGAGAGAGAGAGAGAGAGAGAGAGAGAAAGAGATAGAGACAGAGACAGAGACAGAGACAGAGACTGAAAGGATCCATATTAGGGCATTAAATTATTGTATGCTTCAGCTAACTTGCAACATTGCTTTCTGTAAAACTGCTTGGCTGCTTTGCACCTGG
>JAOXYA010000015.1:24238374-24248847 GCA_028565675.1 Sorex palustris
TCCTAAAGAGCCTTGAATATAATCTCAGGGCTAGGATGAAGGAGACGTTACTGGGGCCTGCTTGAGGCAATTGACGAATAACAGGATGATTTGTGATTTGTGATTTGTGGTGTTCTGGGCCTCCCAGGCTGTAAGGAGCAGTCCTGAGGGCCATGTGACAGAAGTCCTCACACATTTAAGGTGTGTGCTATAGCCCTCTTTGAGCCATTTCTCCCATCCAAGCATAAATAGAAGTTTGACTTTATTTTATATGTCATCTCGGATCTAGTCTCATGAAGTGTATCATGAAGGCTATCACTCAGTCCAGTGCACTACAACCCCAATACTTTATCATCAACTTATTAATCACAGGAGAGATATTGTCTCCCAAGGTAGGCCAGATCTGGAGAGTGTATCTGCTATTGTTCCTAGCTGCTCTGACTCAGGACCTATCACAGATTTTTACTAAGTGGTATGTACTAAAACTGGTGTTTTATTGGAAAAATAAAGCACAGAAAAATATACTGATATTAGCAAAGTATTTATAGTGCTGTAGCACTGTCCTCCCGTTGTTCATTGGTTTGCTCGAGTGGGCACCAGTAACATCTCCATTGTGAGACTTGTTGTTACTGTTTTGGGCATATTGAATATGCCATGGGGAGCTTGCCAGGCTCTTCCATGCAGGCGGGATACTCTCGGTAGCTTGCCAGGCTCTCTAAGAGGGATGAAGGAATCGAACCTAGGTCAGCTGCATGCAAGGCAAACAAACACCCTGCCCATTGTGCTAGCATTCCAATCTTAAGGTATTCATATCCGTAGATAGTAAAACTCAACAACTCCAGAATATAATGCAACTCGAAGCTTAAGGACACAAAAAAAGCTCTGGATTTGTTATCACTGCCTGAAGAATGATAACAAATTGCCATCACCTGTGATTCAGCTATTCGTGGGCTTGACTATCTACATGAATTTAGGAGAGACTTCTCTTGCTATGGAAGGGGGCAAGTGTGATTACAAGGAGTCTCAAAGCCAGCCTGGGGAGGTTCTGATACCTAGGACAAAGTCTTGGCTTTGATTATGAGAACTTAGGACAATTCCTTATGCTTTCTGTGTGTCGTGAATAACAGGACCCATTAAATAGACTTATTGTGAGTATTAAATGAGTAAGCTATAGGGGCTGGAGCAATGGCACAGCGGGTAGGGCATTTGCCTTGCACATGGCCAACCCGGGTTCGATTCCCAGCATCCCAAATGGTCCCCCATGCACCGCCCGGAGTCATTCCTGAGTGCAAAGCCAGGAGTAACCCCTGAGTATCGCCGGGTGTGACCCAAAAAGAAAAAAATGAGTAAGCACATCAAAGTACTGAATCTATCACAGTAAATAATTCGAGTTGTCCAATGTTAAAATATCTCACCTGTTGCTTCTGAGTACTGAAATGTGCGCTTTTTCTCAGAGAAAAAAAGTGTAACTGTATACATATATAGCACTGTCATCCCATTGTTCATCGATTTTCTCGAGCAGGCACCAGTAACGTCTCCATTGTGAGACTTGTTGTTACTGTTTTTTTTTTGGCATATAGTTTGCCAGGCTCTTCTGTGCAGGCAGGATACTCTCGGTAGCTTGCCAAGCTCTCTGGGTTGGCCGGGTTATATGTTATGTATAACACACACATATGTATATGTATATATATAACTTATTATAATTATTTTGAACAATCAAGCATTAAGAAGTGTGTGTGTGTGTGTGTGTGTGTTGGGAGGAATACTACGCTAATCAGGTGCTAACTAATGACCAGGTGTGTCTGATTTCTAATGCCTTTATTTTGCCTCAAAGGAAAGGAGGGAGCAAGGAGGCACAACCAAGCCACTGAATATTTTAAGGCTGATGAACAAACGACTTCATTATGGACAAGATTGCTGCTCCTCTTGTGTAATGTCATAACTTTTGGTATAATTCAGCTTTTAAAGACTCTGTGGGGAAGGTTGAATCTCAGAACAAACTGCCATTAATATTTAACACACACACACACCCCAAAATATATTACCCCCTTAAGCTTTTATGAAGCCTTTATGGGAAACAAAAAAGACAAAACTACAAGTGAAGTCACACCTCCAAATAGCAGGCAGCAATCTTAACTACAGCAACTGTGGGGAGAATTAAGAAACAAATACCTATTTTAAGTTGCTCTGTCTGCAATAAATATCTATTTTTGTCCTTGGGAAATGACATCGATTCTTTGAAAAATTCTTTATTTTGGGCTGAAGAAATAGTACTAGTGGGCGGAATGCTTATCTTGCATGTGGCCGACCCTGGTTGTGAATATGCCCCCCACCCAAGTCCCTTCCAGAGGGATCCCTGAGCACATAGCAGTGGTAAGCCCTGAGCACAGCTTGGTGTGGCCCCCCAAAACAAACGAGTTTCATGTAGAGAAAGGGACACACTGGTGAGGGTGTTTGCTGTGGAAATGTTGTGTGTACGGAACCCTACTATTGACAGTATTATAAAATTGTAAAGCACTGTGACTAAAATTAAAAAATAAAGATAAGTGGGCCTGAAGTGATAGCACAGTGGGTAGAGAGGTGTTTGCCTTGCCCTCTCTAGGCTGACCTGGGTTCGATTCCCAGCATCCTGTATGGACATCTGAGCACTGCCAGGAGTAATTCCTGAGTGCAGAGCCAGGAGTAACTCCTGTGCATCACTGGGTGTGGCCCAAAAAGAAAAATAAATGAAGAAATGAATTAATAAGTTTTTACATGGCAAAAGACACTCAGGTTAAAATGAAAAGACACCCAACTGAATGGTAGAAGAGATTTGTACTCGGTACCTCAATTCAAGGACTGATATCCAGGATGTCTAAAGCTCTCACAAAGCTCAGCAACAAAGAAACTGATGACCCCATCAGGAAACAAACACGTCCCCACAGAAGATGTAAGGATGATCGATAGGCAAATAAAAAGGATCCATTGTCACTTCTCAGGGAATGGACATCAAAACAGTGAGTTAAGATTTCATAAGAGAAATAGCCAGTGCAGAGAGGGATGTGGTAAAAAAAAAAAAAAACCTAAAAAACTCATTCACTGGTCATGGTAATTTTGCCTGGTTGATACCCTTGGATGGAGAATGAAATGAAGATTTTTCAAAAAAAAAATAACAGTGCTCCCATATGACACAGTTATTCCACTTGACATCTGCCGCCAAAATGAAACAAAATAAAAAATACATCCATTTGAAAAGGTAGGTGTATACCTGTGTACAATGCCAAATATGAAAATAGCCCAGCTCTCCAAAGACAAATGGGATAAAGTTGTGGTCCATATACATGCTAGAATTTTATGCAGCTATTAGAGAAAATGAAATAATGTTGTTTGCTGGTACCTGGGTGGAACTGGAGGGTAATATTTTGAGCAAAGTAAATCAGAGGATGAAGTACAAATGGGCTAGAGTGATAGCACAGCGGGTAGGGCATTTGTCTGCAAGCGGCCAACATGGCTGACCCGAGTTTGATTCCTCTGCCCCTCTCGGAGAGCCTGTAAGATACCGGGAGTATCTCGCCGGCATGGCACAGCCTGGCAGGCTACCCATGATGTATTTGATATGCCAAAAACAGTAACAACAAAGTCTCACAATGGAGATGTTACTGGACCCGCTTGAGAAAATCGATGAACAACGGGAGGACAGGGACAGTGACAGTGACAGTGAAGTACAAATATTGGATGTTCTCACTTATGTGTATAGCATAACATGATATAACGGTGGGGGATACTGAATGATGGCAAACCCTTGACACTGGTTTGTAGAAATAAGACTGGCAAGGACAAATTGTGTGTGTGTGTGTGTGTTCACATGTTCATGCATTCATGTATGTGTTAATGGGGTGTTGGCAGGATAAGAAGATGAACTGGAGATAATATAAGGATGTTGTGAAGGATCTTAAATATTTTGGTGATTTAGAGATGAAGTTAATATGTACTTCAAAACCACAAGAGTCAACATTATTGTAACTTGTGGTCCTAACTTTAAATTTTTTTGTAAAGTTTGCTAAGGAAGTTGGGTTATCGAGGGACAGAGCCTTGGGTAAATCTTGGGTCAGTGGTTAAGGGATGTTGACACTCGTGGTGGGTTTGGAGATTAAATACTGAATTCCTGAAATTCTACATTAAAATCTTTGTGAATTTCCATGCCTAAATATTACAAAGTTTAAAAATATTAATTTGATTTGTTTAATTGTGAGAGCTATTTCAGAATTCCAAATTAATTACCTAACAACTATAATGGTTCTGCCATTTAAATTGATATATACCACATCTCTCCATGGTCACTGTGTCTAAGGCCACTGTGATCTCCATTCTCCTCTCTGACTCCATCTCCTCCTTCAGTTTCTCTCCTTCCCTTTTCTTCTCAATTCTCTAATCTAAGGATAAGACTTGTTTAAGTTGTTCTAAGCCTCCATATTAACTGGCAAATGCCATTCAAGATTACACAACACCTTGATTTTTTTTGTGTGTGTGCTTGGGTTTCAATTATACAATGATCAAATACCCATTCCTCCACCAGTGCCCATTTTCCACCACCATGGATCCCAGTATCCCCCCCCATCCTACCCTGCCTCTGTGGTAAGGCATTCCATTTTGTTCTCTCTCTCCTTTTGGGTGCTGTGGTTTGCAAAAGAGGCACTGAGCAGCAATCATGTTCAGTCTATACTCTACTTTCAGCTGCTTCTCCCATCCTGGCAGGATCCTCCCAACACCCTTTATTTGGTGCTTCCTTCTCTGTCTGAGCTGCCTTTTCCCATTGTGTGTGTGGCTGGCCTCCAAGCCATGGAGTAAGCCTCCTGGTACTTATCTTGGCTATTCTTGGGTGTTATTCTCCTATTTTGTTACTTTATGTTCCCCAGATGAATGCAATCTTTCTATGTCTGTCTCTCTCTGACTCATTTAGCTTAGCATGATACTTTCCATGTAGTACCACTTGTATGTAAATTTTTTGACTTTATCTTTTCTAACAGTTACATAGTACTCCATTGTGTAGATGTACCAGTTTCTTTAACCAGTCATCTATTCTCGGGCACTCAGGTTTTTTGCAGATTCTAGCTATTGTAAACAGTGCTGTAATGAGCAAACAAGTGCAGATGTCACTTCGACTATACTTTTCTTGCAACTCTGGGATATATTCCCAGGAGTGGTATTGCTGGGTCAATTGTTAGCTCAATTTCTAATTTTTTGAGAATCGTCCATACTGTTTTCCAAAAGGGCTTAAAAATTCTTTTCTGTGGTATCTTTGTTTCCATTTGGTATTAGAGAGATATGGGCTTCGTAGAAACTGGGAGAGTTTCTGTTTCTCAATTTCCTGAAAATGCTTGAGAAGAACTAGCAATAGGTCCTCTCTAAATGTTTGGGTAAATTCGCTAGTTAATCCATCTGGGCTTGGGCTTTTGTTTTTGGGAAGACTTTTGATTACAGCTTTAATTTTCTTGATGTTAATAGGTCTGTTCAGGTACTCTAGATCTTCTTGATTCAGCCTTGGCAGATTGCAGGAATTCAGGAATTTATCCATTTCTTCTAGGTTCTCTTGTTTCATGGCATATAGAATTTCAAAGTAGTCTCTGATGATCTTTTGAATTTCTTTGGTTTCTGTTGTGATACCCCCTTCTCATTCCTGATTCAGTTTATTAGGGTTCTCTATCTTTCTTTGTGAGTGTTGCTAGTGGTTTATCTATCTTATTTATTTTCTCGAAGAACCAGCTCTTGATTTCATTGATCTTTCGGATTGTTTCTTTGGTTTCCATATCGTTGATATCTGCTATAAGTTTTATGATCTCTTTCCTTCTTCCTGATTTGGGCTCCTTCTGTTGATCCTTTTCTAAGATCTTGAGCTGTGACATCAAGTTGTTTATGTTCATCCTTTCTTCGGTCCAGAGATATGCTTGCAGAGCTATAAATTTTCTCCTTAATATGCCTTTAGCTACATCCCATAAATTTTGGTAGCTTGTGTCTTCATTCTCATTTTTTTCCAAGTATCTATTGATTTCATCCTTGACTTCCTTCCTGATCCACTCGTTGTCCAGCATTGAGTTGTTTAATTTCCAGGTTTTTTATTTGGTTCTCCTTGTCTGTGTGTGATTCACTTCTATTCTCAGTGCATCATCGTCCGAAAAGATTGTTGATACTATTTCTATCTTCCTGATTCTAATGAGGTATGTTTTGTGGCCTAAGACATAGTCTATTTTGGAAAATGTTCCATGCATACTGGAGAAGAATATATATTCTTTCTTTTTGGAGTGTAAAGTCCTGTATTGGTCTAGAAGCCCTTTCTCTTCTATTTCTTCTTACAAAGCCAATGTTTCCTTGATGAGTTTTGTTCTTGTTGATCTATCCAGAGGTGATAAGGTGATATTGAAATCTCCAGCTACTATTGCGTTGCTAGCAATGTCTTCCTTAAGATCTTTAGCGTTTTTTTTTTTTAAATATTTAGCTGTTCCCTCATTTGGTGCATATATATTTAAGCGTGTGATTTCTTCCTGTTCTACGTATTCCTGGATGAAGAGAAAATAGCTTTTGCTGTTCCTTCTAATCTTTTTCAACCTAAAGTTAATGTTGTCAGATACAAATATGGCCACCCCAGCTTTTATGAAGGAGCTGTTTGCTTGTAGAATTGTTTTCCATCCTTACACTTTGTGTCTGTCTTTGCTCTGACTGTTGAGATGAGTTTCTTTTAGGCAGCAGAATGTTGGGTTCTGTCTCTGAATCCATTTTGCCACTCTGTATCTCTTCATTGGTGAATTTAGACCATTGATGTCGAGAGAGATTATTGTTATGGGGTTTTGTGTCATCTTTCTGTAATAGTGTGTTGTGCTTGTAGGGTTTGTCTTGTCTTATTGTAACCCCTGTAAGCCCTTCTTTTAGGTTTGGTTTTGAGTCTATGAAATTCCTGAGCTGCTGACGTTACTGGGCCCACTCGAGCTAAGCAAGGGTAGAAGAGCAATTTATGGGTAATTTTCTGGTAGCACAATAAAAGCATGGAACAGAAGAAAAAGAAAGGTCCAAAAATGGAAATTCCAGATCAGTCACACCACACCATTATGCCAAGGCAGGAAAGCACATCATTAGGCTATCAGTGGGTCCCTGCTCCTAAGCATCTTGTGGTTAATAATTTTGTTTTAAGTTCTATATAGACATTTTACTAACGGTTTCTATGGCCCTGTCCTGTTCCTGCTCAGGTAACTAGATTAGTCTGGCTCTTCTGTTTTCTTCTGGTCATAATTTTATGATTTATGACCTAGTTCATCTTTGTCCAGCTCTTAGAATGGGCCACCCAGAGGTCCTGCCTTAAGTGACCTGCATCTGCTCCTAACTTTCCCATTACAGTTACAGGTTGGTGATTTTATATCAACCATACATCAAGATAAGGTATGTCCTGAGCCTAAAAGAATTTTTGCTGGTGCAAGAAGTACATAGAGAGCAAAGCAATGGTTTATACTCTGATATACTCCATAGCTTGACCTCTTGTCACAACAGCAACAAAGAAAAGGTGTGTGTATGGGGGGGGGGTGTTGTGGAGGGGAGGACACTATATAAATATTGGAAGAGATGAGAAAAACCAATAAAATTTAAAAGTCAGGGGAATGGAAATAGTAAATGGTAAAAAAGAAAATTATCCCTTTTTGCACAAAAATCTAAGGTGAAAGCCTCCAAGTGTCTACAAGTATGTCAGCTCTGTTGGAAGTAAAGCAGACTCTTAAAACCAATGCCAATTAAATTCTCACTTCCATGTCAGTGACCAGGTCCTGCTCAGCACCTCCTGTGCCAGCTGGATTGGGAGCTCATGGCTCACAGAACAGTAAGAGAAAGGTGTGTCAGGGACCACTCAGCTCAATGAACTCGAGTGGAGAACTCAAATAAAAGGCAGCATTTCCTACAAAAAGTCATTCTATGTCCCCAAAATTATGGACTAGTTTTTTCTCAATGTGTGTGGGAAGCAGACTGAATTCCTGCTAAAGATGCCTTTGGCCTGCCAGCTGCCCACAGAGCCTTGGGGTTGGGGAGCAAAGAGCAAGGACCAAAGCAGGCATTGAGCCTGGGGGCAATCTGTCCAGGGGTCCTCAGGAGGGGTTCATTCTGAGCCCAGGCCTCTCTGAGCCCCAGACCCACACTGCTGTTGCCCACAACCACTCTGATACATGTCCACAGGTGCTTATGGCTTGGCCGCAGGCAGGCACTATGGCCACACGGGTTGGCTCAGTCTCACTTTGCATTGCTACTGACTGAGTTGTAACTGTAAGGAAGCTAATTGCATGGATTCCTAGGACTCCTTGCTGAGTGGAGAGAAAGAACCATGCCTGGGCTCTTTCTGGAGGAGGTATAGGGACCTCATCTGGTTATTTCTCAAGTGGGCAGCTGGCAGGACACAGCAGATGGGCCCATGCTGTCATGCCAGACAGGTGAGGACCTCCCAGGGATTCCTGAGACAGCCCTGCTCCTGCTGCCTCCCACATCTGAGTGTCTCCTGTACTCATTCACCTGAGTTCCCTGAACCCTGATGTTGGGGGCCACGTCAGTATTCTGTGTCACTGGGAGCTGGGCAGAGAAATGACCCAGCTGTCTCTCCCCAAGCCTGCAATACACACCAGATTTGTCAAGAAGTTCTGAAGTAAAGTTCATTCATGGCTGTTAGCCCCAGAGGAAGTGGCTGAGGGTGCCTCTGGGATCTGCTCAGCTTGGGCCTGGGAAAGGACTGTGAGAGGGAAGCCCTCATCAGGCCACCCAATCTTCTATCCATGAGGGGGCCGTGAATCCCTGGGCCTGACACACCCAGGGATAAGTTAGGTGGGTTGGAGAGAAGCTTAGTGTGCTGACTGCAGGGTCCTCTAAGGTGGACATTCTGTGAGGACATGGATGTGTAACACTTGTCAGGTCAGACCTCATGCTTGGGGTGGGAGCATGTTCTTAGCCAAACACCAATCTTGACATGCTACAGGTTCTCACATTGTTCCTTTCCTGTTGCGTGAATATTCGTTCAGTCGGAGGTGCTAAGACAAAGAACAGGAAAGAAATTTATGTCATGGAGAGCCCAGGTTCTCTCAGACCTGTAACAAAGGTAGAGAGTCCCGAAATCTCCTTTTATTGCCATCCTACTGTTCATACTCTAAAGGGCTCAATATAGTGATATTATCAAAAGGAGTTACAGAAAGAACATTGAAGCAGGCAAAGCATGTATTGCTTCCTTGTATCCGCAGGCCAATGCACAACACACAATACACAACCGAAACTTGAAACCTTTCTTTGGTTTGCATCCCAAAGACAAACTGGGCCCACCTGAAATCTATATCCCAAAGGCTAAGCTAGGCCAGAGCCTGGAATCTGCATGTCAAAGATCAAGCTGAGCTTCTGTGAGAAAAGAAAAAACTGACTCTTTCAATACACTGAAATTTATAAAATTATTTACTGAAGACAGCTTAAAGAAAAAAGATATTCAGCTTCATCCAAACCAGTCAGGACACAGGAGAGATCTCGCCCATTTTTATGGGTCCCTATGTTCCTGCCCCTTGTACAGTACAGTTTACATGGGCTCACCCTGATGGCTCAGGAAACACTTCCCTGTGTCAGAATGGCCCCACTCAATAGATAGCTTTGTTTGTACAAGGATCATTTACTTATTGGAAATCACTTAATGAGAGGGATGTGATGGTGTCATATGCTGACTAGACTTTATTGGAGTGATTATCTTATAGTATGTACAAATATCAGACCATCATGGTTTACTAACAGTGAAATGAACAAAATGCCACGTGCTGACCTCTATAAAATCCATCCATCCATTTAACAATACACACATTCAAGTTTTGTTTGTTTGTTTGCAGGGGAGTGCACACTTAGCAATGCTAACTGTGCCCCCTCCTCCTTAGCCTCAGTTCCACCTCTGCCAAAACAGGTGAAATTGGACCCTGTGCTGCCCAAATTCAATCCAAGAACTCCTTGAAAAAAATATGAAGTTTTGTCTTGACATGGTTTCTTAGAAACATATCTGTAGACTTCATCAGTTTATAGAGGACACTTTGAAAGGGCACAATTTTCAAAGGCCATTCACCCAGACACTGAAAACAATGGGTTATGTCCTTATCTGCACATTAAAAGTAACTTGGAGGTCTAGAAACAGTAACTGTTGTGAGGATATGGAAGAGGTTGTCAGCAAAGCACAAAAGCAAAATATGAGAACAGAATTATGAAAGCTACATTCAGGAGTGACAGAAATTAAGTGTATGGTAAGACATACAAAAATATCAATATAGGGTCTGATAAGCAGAATAACAGTAGCTGAGGAAAAGATCAAGGAGTTCCAATATGAAATGCAGAAACTTCTCAAAAACTAATTATAAAACTTTTCAAATAGTTTAGAAACTTATAAAAAGAGATAAAGGTAAAAGGTAAAGGCCCTCCCATTGTTCGTTGATTTGCTCGAGCGGGCCCAGTAACGTCTCCATTGGAGACTTTGTTGTT
>JAOXYA010000015.1:24463723-24478552 GCA_028565675.1 Sorex palustris
TCTGGGTGGAGGATGCTCAGCCCCAATCCGAGTAGGCTTGGAGATCTCAGCCCCGGGACCCGCATGCCTTTGTTCCTCTGCCGGTACCTTCATTGTGTGGAGAGTGGTCTCAGCATGGTGGTGGCTAGTTCTGGAGGTCCTCGGCTTTATGTGTAAGATATAAAAACCATGTCATATTTCTGCTTATTATTTATGTTAAGTTGTATCATGATTTCCCCCAAGTGTTCAAGTTTTAGCCCCCACCCCAGATATGTGAATATTTTCAATGGGATGTGATTAGGAATCTTGATGGGGAGATTATCTTACATTATCCATGTGGGTCCACCATAACCACAGAGTCCTTATAACAGGACATGCGAGAATTAGAGTTAGCAGCAAGAGATGTGAAGATGGGAGCAAGAGGTAGGGTTGCTCAAACCTAAAATAAAAGAAAAGACTGACTCTAGAATAAAAGTAAAGACTGACTCTAGATGTAAAACACCACTGACTCAAGGCAGTGGTGTTTTACATTTCAGAATCTCCAGGAGAACCAGCAAAGATGACATTTTAGTGTGAGACCAGTGTAACTGACTTTGAACTTAAGACTCCAAAAATTTAACATTAAATGTGTATGGTTTTCTTATAGCTCACTTTGGTGTAATTTGTTACAACAGTAAAAAGAAACCCTGGTTTTATCTTTCCATCTCTCTTCTTCTGTTGTGGTACTTCCTCAACAGGATTGAGATGTTTTACCTGATATATTACCTGTTCCATATTCTCATTTACTGACTGACTCCTAGAGATATTTTCAGACAGAAGTCTGGGTAATGTCTATAAATATCTCTAGGAGTCAGGAAGAGTCCTCAGGAATGAGCAGTGCAAGCTTTACATGTGCTATATCCCGAGTTCTATCTGCAGTGTTGTGTGGTATGGAGCACTGACAGGAGGGCTGCCCTCAGCGCCACTGGGCCTAAGCAGCATTTCATTGCTAAGTTCTTGCACCGAACCATATGGCTTGGATGATGAATAGCTACTGGACTGGCCCCTAAGCCCCACAGACATTGGGGTCCCTCTCCACCCCAGAAATTTATCATAGTATTATATGACCTTACTCTCAGTCACTTGCTAGTATTTTCCCTTGCACCTCTTACTCTTCCTGTTTTAGAATTCAGTTGATGGGCAAATTCAGTTGGCTTCCTTGTGTAAGGATTAAGAACCTTATACTCCTCCTTATTGCCCTCCCTATACTCCCAAAGCCTACTTGTCATTTCCTTCTGACTTGATTTGGTACATCCATCATTTTTTACATTAGTGCTGCATCTAAAAATATACTTATGAGATGGAAGCTTAGATTTCAGTCTCTATAATCATTTCAAACTTTTGTGATTTCTTTTTTTGTATGAGGATAGTTTTCTGTTTAGAAGTATTATTTTTACAGTATTCATAAAGAAGTGATATCAGACGATCATTGCTGAAGGATATTCCTTAGTTCTCGAAGAGGGTCATTTTTGTTTCAATGACCAGTGTAAATTTCTAGATTGTGATGGTCATTCAAAATTGGCATTCAATGTAGGATTATTCAGTTCTTTGTCTCACTAGAGAACAGAGCTGTGCCTTTGAGAGAAATGCAGTATCTGTATGCAATATGTACATGCCATTGCGGAGGCTTTTCTGGGGTATAACACAGTATCCCCTATTAGAACAACACAAATGAAATAGAATTCCTCAAAAGATAACAAATCTAACAAGACAGAAGTTCCATCTTTATGATTAATAATACATCTAAATATTGTCTGGTAGCCATTAAAAGGAATCCTTTAATATTTAATAGGAGCTAATTAAAATTAATAGGAAAAACAATCTGATAAAATTTAATAAGTATTTTTTTCTGCTCTTCTATGGGAGTAAATGCCCAATTTTTAAAATAGATCACATTTAGGACCACATTTGTGTTGCTTACTAGCTTCCTTTGTCAATAGGAAATCTTCGGTCAATTTATGTGACATTTTAAATAACTGTGATATGCTAGATTCTATGTTAATGACTTAGTTTTTTTTTTATTTTTTTTTAGCATAACTGGCAGTTCTCAAGGCAGACAGTCTGGCCTTATGCTGAGGGATAGCTCCCAGTGGTTCTTAGTGGACCGTGGGAGGTTCTAGAAATAAAACTGGGGTTAGCTGCAGGCAAGACAATCTCTTCAGCCCAGTAGACTTCCATTATAATGCTCTAGCTTTTCTCCTGTCCCCCAACACTTACACAAATCGTAAATATAGATGTCATTTTATACAGAATTAGCCAAGGAAATAAAATTTCAAAAGTGCAATGAGGTAGCAAGTAGAAGAATTATTTCTATTTAAATTGGTTCTCGTTAATCTAGGGTTAGGATTTCTTCCCATACTCCACTTTACCTCTCTTTCACCACATCACTATTTTTATTAATTTATTAATGAATTTAGTCTTTTGACTTTCAACTTTATTAATTTGACTTTTGTTAATTTGTTGACTCTTATTAAGTTAACTTGACATTTATTTTGACTTTTGACTTTTATTAACATTTGACTTTTATTAATTTAGTCATATGCTCCTTTGTTCTTCTTAGAAGAATACATTAATGGAAGGATATGTGTAATACATCTTGAATATCCACCATAATTTTCTTCCCCCTCCCTTATGTATTGATATTTATTTCAATACGAATTACATTTTTATACTCCAGCTATGTGCCAAATGTAGTTTTTCTGTAAAGAGATAATTCACGGGTCAGAAAAAAATTGTTAAGTCATCAATAAATATATGTCAACTACTGTCATTTGGAACTGTTTCACTTGGTCGCATTGAGTCTGTCTAATAATACTTGACATAAATTAGTTCAAACTGTATAGACAAATTTCTAAGTCAGACATATAATAAATTCTGCCAACTGAGAGAGTGAACATTGGTGATAGATAACGTATTTTCAGAGTCATACAACATTATTTTGAATTTCCTTTTATTCTTAATAACTCTGTGATCTTGGTTTGATTAGATGGCCTATGCGTGCTTCATTTTTTTCTATACTTCAAGTGACAGTACCAATATTTTCCCTGATAAATATGTGGAAGGTAGCATCTCTGAACTACAGACAGAGAATTATGTCCCCCTCACCCCAGATTCCTATGTGGGGGGATTCATAATGTGCTATTTTCACATCATAATTTTTCATGGGCACCTTATTTCAGTGATTAGTAATCCTGTTTCCAGAGTGAAAAGTCTTTGATATGGTGTCAGTGTGTTTGGTAGGAAAGGAAAAGTTAGACAATGGACATAGAAAGAGGGAAGTAGAGACAAGGCAGGTCAGTTGCATAAAAGAAACATTAAAAGGGGAGGGATAAAGCCTGAAACAACACACAGGGGTATATATAATTAGGAGAATGTGATCTGGTTACTATCTCTAAAAGCACAATATTATTTTAAACTTTTATCACTAGAAGCTATTTTACCTCTTAATAATTTCAAACTCCATGCTCACATTTTACTCTGTACTGGAAGAGAATATTAACATATATTTCTTTGATTGTTGAGAGTTAAATAAGTATCACTCCTGCTATATTAAATTTATTATGACATCGTGATGATACTGATAATTATCATGCATTTACTCATCTGCTAGAAATGACCTCTAGAAACAAACAAAAAAAAACATTGTTTTTTTTTTTTATTTTTTCTCTTCTAGGCAGGTATTACTGTTTCCTTGTATTATTTCATGTATCCCATTTCCTTCTGTTTGTCTCCTTTATACTAAAAGATATCCTTAGGAGTTCATTCAAAGATGGTTGCTTATGTTTTAAATATCTATTATATAACATGATATATAATATAATATATATAGCACTGTCCTCCCATATTTCATCGATTTGCTTGAGCGGGCCCAGTAAGGTCTCCATTGTGAGACTTGTTGTTACTGTGTTTGGCATATAGAATACGTCATGGATAGCTTTCCAGGCTTTGCTGTGCGAGCAAGATACTCTAGGTAGCTTGGCAGGCTCTTCGGGAGGGGCACAGGAATCAAACTCAGGTGGGCCAAGTCGGCCACGTGCAAGGCAAACACCCTATCCGCTGTGCTATCACTCCATATATTATACCTAAAACAAACTTATTTTCAATTTTTAGAGCAAAAGTACTAATTTTGCTATTAATCCTGAATTGGCCTTGTGTAGAATTCTACAGTAAGTATGCTTTCAGTCTTAGAATTGTTTATTTTTATATAACCTAAACTTTTAAATATTTTGTTTTGTCATACTGATAATGTCAGAGTTTTATGCATACAGCGTTCCAACACCAGATCCTCCACCAGGATGTCCAATTCCCCCCACTGTGGTCTCAGGGTTTATCCCCCGAGACCCACGAAGAACCCCCCCCATTCCATTTGCTCACCATGTTAAATTCAGTACTTAGTTCTTTGGATTTAGGACATTTGTTAGTTTCTTACTATTATTCTTTGTATACTATATATGAGCAAGATCATTCTATATCTATCTGTCTCTTTCTGGCTGACTTTGCTTAGTATGATACCTTACAGCTCCATCTGTTAGCAGTAAATTGCAAGATTCTGTCTTTTCTACTGGTTGATTAATATTTTATTGTGTATATGTGGTATGGGCTGGAGCGATAGCACAATGGGTAGGGCATTTGCCTTGCACGTGGCCAACCCAGGTTTGATCCCTCCATCTCTCTCAGAGAGCCTACCAAGCTACCAAGAGTATCCCACTTGCATGCCAGAGCCTGGCAAGCTCCCTGTGGCATATTCGATATGCCAAAAACAGTAACAACAAGTCTCACAATGGAGACATTACTGGTGCCCACTCGAGTAAATCTATGAACAATGAGAGGACAGTGCTATGCTATGCTATGTGTGATGTAGTTTCTTAATTCCGTTTCTTAATTTATTCTTGGACACTTGAATTGTTTCCAGATTTTGGCTACCATGAATTGTGCTGCAATGAATACAGGAGTGCAAACACCTTTTCAGAATAGTGTTTTGGAACCATAGGGATAAATGCCCTTAAGTATCTTTTACATTTGCATTATTTGGGACCCACTCTGCTCTTGTATTCTGCTGAATATCAAAAAATTACAGGTAGAGATTAATTGTATTTTACTTGCCTGGTATTTGGTGTGATCCATTAAAGATTCACATTTTGTTCACCTAGGAAAATTCTCCACTATTTTAATCCTGTTTCAGATATCTATGATCTCCAAAAGAAAAACTATCTGAAAACATAATGGTATAAAACACAAATATTTTATAATTTTTCATAATTATTGGCTTTGTCATTCCCACTGACTGGCTGAATGTTCAGTACAGTGTGGCATATAGAGGAGATAAAATGATTTTCTGTCTCTAAAGCTCTTTCAGATTTCTTTCTGCACTGATTTTATATAACATATTCCTGGTGATTTTAAAGCTCAGCAATTCTTTAATGATATTGAATATGTTTATAAACATACATTCAACTGAAGTTCTGCTTTCCTTCTTTTATTTTCTTTTCTTGCCTTCATTCTTCATGATTTTTTATATAGTTGAAGGCTAATTTGACCTAAAACCTTAAGCCACTACAGTGCTAAGATCCACCACTCAATCCCAATTTCTTTATGTCTCACTGGACACAAATATGTGCATGCATATATGTTTGTGTGCACCCTTGAACCTTCCCCCCCCACACACACACGCACACTCACATACATAGTCCAGATTAGCTCAAGTACTTGAATTTCAGTTTTCAGTCACTTCATTACGTCTATCATTTTATATTTTTCTATTTTTTTTCTGGGGGCGGGAGATGTTCAGTCACACCCAGTAGAGCTTAGGGGTTGCTTCCATCAGTGCTTAAGGGATCATGCAATGCCAACGTTAGAACTAGGTTATCCAAATGCAAGAAAAGTTCCCTTAGCCACTGTGCTATCTGTATGGCCCATATATTCACTTAAAAAAAAAAACTAAAAGTTTTTACATATAGCTTCTACACAGCTTTAAAAAGTAGTCATCTCTAAGATGTCTTAACTTGCTAGTTCCTATATTAAGAAATGTCTTTATTCTCTAATTAAAGAAAAATACAAGGAGAAAATAAAGGCCCTCAAATCAGAGAAAGTTTTGTTTACCTTAGTGTGATTGAAATCTTAGTTTGCTATTTCTTATAGTAAAAAAAATGCCTGAATTCTCTGATTAAAGGGGAAAAAAGAAGAAAATAAAGGTCCTCAGATCAGAGAAATTTTTATAGCAACCCATATAAAAATGTAAATGTCTGTAAAATTAGAAAAAAAGGCCTTTGATTAATCTGAACAACTAAAAGGGAAAATGTCAATTTCAAATATAGCTTTTATGAACAAATGTGATTTAATTAAGAAATACTGAGTTTGCAACAAGCTCTGCCTAAGACAGTTGCTTCAATTGATAATGTATGAAGAGATATTTTTATAGAAAAATGTTTTGCCAAGTTAGTTCCTCTCTGCATTAATATTACAGTCAGAATAATGGAGAACAGTAAAATTTGTTCCTACTACCTAACGTTTCATACTTCAATATGACAAAATAATGTTTCTTATTTATCTTTTTCCCTCTATACATAGTCTTTTGCTGACAACCCCAACTTTTCTTCCAAGTATATGCAACCAAAAGTGATCATGTGCTAATAATTTAGCACAATATACAGAATTTTATGGATAATAATGTTCATTTACAAAGCTAAGCATTTTTACTCATCCAATAGTTCTTTCAAGTTCCTCTAAAATGAAAGCTATAGCAACTTTAGTTTACTGGTATTGTGATGCTACTCTTTGAAGAACTCCATCTGTTTTTATTTTTCTCTCTCTCTTCACTTGAAGATTATGGCTATTAAAGCCACTGATATTTCAGGAGCAAAGCGCCTGCTGTGCAAGTGTAAACCTGTGAGTTCCATCAGGCACCACCCTTAATACCAGAGTGTGACCAGATATGCTTTACTGTTTGTGTTCTCAGATGCCACAACAAACCGTGTGATCACACACACTGCAGCAAACTGTATCATTTCAGTGTTCGAACCCCAGTGAGTACTGCAACTGAAAAGTGTGAGAGCATCACAAACAAGCAGATGTAGCTCCTGGGCATTGTACCACCACCACCAATAACTATGGCAACCACATCAAAAAAAAAAAAGGAAAGAAAAGAACTGAAGTACATGACAGAAACAATCAGGTTTTAGGAATATTGTGACAGCTGATGTCAGCTTTTTTTTTCTCAGTGTATCTTCAAAAAATACATGAGACTCAAATAATCAAACAGGCAAGCCAATTAAGGAAAACACATTTCTAGTCCAATTCCAGACTGTTTCCAATGAAATTGGTGTGCCTACTCTAATGCACATCAGAAATTAGTATGAGATGTTGCTGTAATCTGCAGCTTCTTATCTAGAAATTAATAAAGATATATTTATTTTTCTGCTTCCCTTAATTCTTTATGTTAGCTGGTTAGTAATCTATTTTGCCTCTTCCCCAATATTTACGTTCCTGCATCAACTTTCTGACTTTTGCTAGAGAAGGTGGGGTGGAGAATTAAAATGAAATGTAAAACCTTATTTTAAAAATTAGGATAAAAAAGATTATATTTCTCTGTCCTTATATATAACAACACTTTTATAAAGTACCCAAATTTTACTAATTATCTCTATAGAAATAACTAAAAATTTAAACTTTATTTCTTGCTTTTTTTTATAGTCACATACTAGTTCTTAACAATCCTCAGATGCCATTTCCTCTAGCCATGAAGTTATAGACAAATGTCTCTTCCATGATTTTTATAAAAATCAATTTTATTTCTGGTTAATCCATGAGCCCGGCAAGCTACCGAGAGTATCTCACCCTCATGGCAGAGCCTGGCAAGCTCCCTGTGACGTATTCGATATGCCAAACACAGTAACAACAAAGTCTCCAATGGAGACGTTACTGGGTCCGCTCGAGCAAATCGACGAACAACGGGAGGGCCTTTACCTTTACCTTTACCATGAGGTTTTTTTAAACCTTAAATTATTTTAATATATCATTGCTTTGTGTATTAATCATAATATGCATGAGTTGGGCCTTGGAGACAGGTCATATAAGAACAAAATTTACCTTGTTTTCTGCTAATCTTAAATTAGAGCAATTTTATGGCCACTTTTTCTTTCTAGAAGCAGAATATGATATAAAAACTTTGGAAAATGAGATGAAATCAAATGTTTAAGCTTCACAATCTCATTTGTAAAACTCCATTTATGTTTATGTATATATAGAAATGTATGAATATGTATATCTGTGCATTTATGCTTTATAAGCATAAAATTTTAGTTCACCAAGAACTTTTGAAGACTGGTGAGCTTCCATGAGTATTTTTTATTGAGGCGTTAAATGAGCACTCATTGCTAATATATTTATTGGTGGATAAGGCAATTTAAAAAAATACGTTAAAAAATAATACCTAATTGAG
Source organism: Sorex palustris (assembly GCA_028565675.1). Classification (NCBI taxonomy): domain Eukaryota; kingdom Metazoa; phylum Chordata; class Mammalia; order Eulipotyphla; family Soricidae; genus Sorex; species Sorex palustris. The sequence goes on from JAOXYA010000015.1 coordinate 24,472,179, forward strand.
CTTCATGGAAACTGATGCAACAGAGAAAAGATTGTTATCGTCATCATACCCATGAAAAAGTGGAAGTTAAATAAATTTTTCTTTTTTGACAAAATCGATGAGTTGCGTGTCTGGAACTTGGAACTATATCTTGTAGTGATATCAATAATCGTCACTATTATTGAGCAACTTTCATGTTCATGCTCTGGGCTGTGTGCTTTGTATAGCAATATATTTTATCTTTTTATATTGAAATATTATATATTCATAGGAAGTTGAAATTAGAACAGAGATTTCCTGTATTTACCTAATTGCCTGAAATAGTAACATTGTACAATACTATATCATATAATATTAAAATCAATAATAGGACATTAATACAATCTATAGAGTTTCTTCTTATTTCATTTACTTTACATATCTACTTTGTGTAGAGTTGTGTACATGTGTTTATGTATGTATTTCTGGTCAATTTTAATACATACAGATATTTTTTGTAACTGCTTCCATAGAATACTATCCCATCACCACAAAGATCCCCCTTAAGACTCATATCTATATCCATTTCCTTTTCTTTCTCTCTTTGTTAACCCCTAAAAGCTAGTAATTTGTGTTCATTCCTATAATTTGGTCACTTTAAGAATATTCTTTGGAACTATATAGCTTGTAACATTTTTATGTTGGCAATCTTTACTCTGCCTAATTTCCTTGTAAGTTATCCACGTTGTGTATTTGCTTCTTTTAAATTTCTGGGTAGTAATCCATGGGGAGGATATGGAAACCTCATTTAATTCTACCCCCCCACCATAAAAGGGCACATGGGTTTTATTAAGGTTTTAAATATTGTAGAAAAGCTGCTGTGGACATTATGTCCATCTTTTTCTGTTGGCTGAAGTTTTCATTAGCTGGAGTGTGATTGCTAAGTCATAAGCAAATATATGAGTTTTTTAAATTTACTTAGTCTTTTGAAACAAGCTGTCTCTCAAACGAACTGCACCCTTTTGCATTGCCAACCCTAATTTGTGAATAGCAGTTTCTCTGCATCCTTTTTGGTCTGGTTTTTGTTACTATTTTTCATATCACCTGTTCTAATATGTAATATTATTTCATTACTGCTATATTTTGTTGCCCTAATAACTCCAACTTAGTTTTATATGCCTATTTTCCATAGCTATTTTCTCTTTGGTGAAATGTTCATTCACAAGAAAATATTTTAAAAAACATATAATAATTATGTATGTATGTTATATAGTTATAGCCTGCTCAGATCAGGGCTGAGCATCCTTCACCCAGATCCTCCAAATTCCAGTAGGCAGGGGTCACACCCACCAACTGGTCCCCTGGTGTCGTGTAATCCCATCAACTGCCAAGACTCAGAGACTATAAAACCCAGCTCCTGGAAGCATACGGCCGCATTTGCGGCCACGTGACATCTTATTATTTCATTCCTACTTTGGACAAACTGGTAGGTTACCGAATGTAACCTGCCCACATGTCCGAGTCTGGCACACTCCCCGTGGCATACCCAATATGCCAAATACCAGTAACAATGATGGGTCTCATTTTCCTAACTCTGAAAGAGCCTTGAATATGGCACTTTTTAAAAAATCTCAGGGCTAGGACGAAAGGAGACGTTACTGGGGCCTGCTCGAGGCAATTGACGAACAACAGGATGGTTGTGATTGTGATCGTTATATAATTGTTTGTAGCATACATACTTCTATATGCTGATATAATTATATGCTCACAAAATAATGTTGGCATAACACACCTTTCTTCATAGAAGAGGTAAAAAAAATTACAAAATATATAATATGCCCAAAAGTACAGTGCTAAGATGTAGCAAAGCCAAGTGAAAAGTTCTGATTTAACCCAAACAGATGCTATTTCATATATATCACCCGTCTTTAGACTTTCCACTTACTTGATAAGCTGGCTGCATCATAAAGATGCTAAACCACAGTCTTGAAGAGAGAAAACAAGTGTATCATTATGATTTATTTATTTATATCTTTTCATTTCTCCTCCAATTCACAAGATCGAAAGCAAAAATAATACATAAAATATACAGTTTTCACATGCTCAATCTTAATAAACCAAGGAAAATTTTCTCTGGAATTCAAGATATACACCTAGAGTCAAAAATATAACTTTTCATGAAAATGAATAAAATTTGGTATTTGATGTTTCTGTAATTGAAAAAAAAATCCTCTTGAAGTATAAGGAATGTGGAGTGAGTAGAAAATTTTGAGAATTGGAGGTGGGAGAAGAGGTGTGTTTGCAAATTTTCATCACTAAATCTCACTGTGAAGCCTTTTCACATAATAGAACAGAGTATACAGATGCACATATACAGACTAGCAGGCTTGCTCCAGCTGAAATTAATAATCTTCTTCTGGGAGGGAGAAACCTGTGTGGTGGTTGGGATATAGGGTCATAAGTCTTGGTATCAATTTTGTATTTGATTATATTGGTCCTGACAGACTTTTCACTCAGGACACTATATAGCAATATTATTCTTCAGCTATTTTGACACTCAAGTACCAGAGATTCATCACTGATATCCTTGATGGACTGTTTTTTTTTTGTAATATTCTTGGTTCTTCAATGGATATATTTGTCATTTTTGTAGGATTCTTGCTAGGAGTTCTGGTCTGGTGATTGACATGTCTTATTTGAAATTGACAGAAGCCTTTCCCAGCATGTGTAATTTGAAAAGAAGAAGCCTTATTTGACATCTGAAATATTACAAATTATATCTGGGATAAAATGAAGAAAGAAACAAATGAAGGCTTTTGCAAAGGTGGCCAGTTCATGACTGGAGTAATTCTGTCCTCCATCTGTCCTTTTGATTGGCCATTGTCCACCGGAAATAGTTAACAGCACTCTAGGTGTGCATATAGGCCATTGCCTGAAATGACTACCCAACAGAACCACGGGGTACTGCTGCTCGCAGCATGCTTGAGACTGCAATCCAGGAGGAAACATAAATGTCAATATTTTCTGTGCAGTGGGGGACCCTTTTATTAGGTCACATACAACTTGGAATTTATTCTTGTTCCAAGTCAGAATCTACAACAGCCACTTCAACATCAGAGTTCTTGTAACAGTGTGAACTCAAGCGCAGGAGAAAGCCAATTCCAGCAAACATTTTCGAAACCAGACATCAAAAGCAAACTCAGCATAGGTATTTGGGTAACATGCTTGCAATAAACTAAGTGAATGCGATTTAGGATTTCTATGTAAATATATAATTATTGAACAACTCTAGTTGAAACCACAGAAATTCCCTATAATTTGTGTGTGTGTTTGTGAATGGTCCTATAACATGTCTACTTTCAGCTAAAATAAAGAACTTGAGACATCAGAAATAAATGTTTTTATCCATTTCTGCTGCACAAAGGAACCAGAGAACATTCCTAGAAATTAATAGTCAAAATACATGATTTTAATTTTGTTTTTTATTTAATTATTTATTAATAAATTTATTTTTTGAATCACCATGAAAACAGTTACAAAGCTTTTGGGCTTAAGTCTCGGTTATACAATGATGATACACCCATCCCTTCACCAGTGCACATTTTCCACCACCAAAAACTCCAATACACTCCCCTTCCCGTACTCTCCCCCTATCTGTGTGGCAGATGATTTCCACATTACTCTCTCTCTCTCTACTTTGATTACATTTAATATTTTGACACCCGACCCACCATTATTATTTGGGATTTTACCCCAACATTCAGATCTACCAAAAAGGCAACATTAGACAATTTGTTTTCTATTGCTGATTATGAATAGCATATGATGTCGTGCGGCCGCAACAGTGGCCATGTGATTTTGGAATTCTGAAATTTTAATAATTTAATCTGGAGAGATTTCTGCCAAAAGATACTTGGTTCTGAAATTTGTCTATGAGTCTCTGGGATCATGGCATAAGCAGCTTGATCAGTAGCCAGAGGGCCTGTTCCTGGGTGGCAACTCGGGGTCTTGTTGGGGTGGAGGAGGAAAGGGCCGGTTCCATCCTGATCCCATGAGGCCCCATGTGTCTCTTCACTGCAGGCCCCACCTGACTGTCTGTTAGCCTCTGGAAGATGGTGGCCACCGAGCCGCCAGGGGGAATAGGAGGAGAGATGGCACCTTTTCCCACCTGGGTTGTCCTGGGGCCAGTAACCTAATGTGAAGTCTGGACACATTTCTGACAAAAGCCACTGGGTTCTGAGATTTGTTTCTGAGTCTCTAGGATCATGGTTTAAGCCTGTTTTTATTTTTTTAAGAAACAGAAAAACTTAGTGAAAAGTAGAAGAGCAAATCCTCAACCAGGAAAGAACTTAGTATAGAACTAAGTGACTTATGAATAAAGCCTACTGATTCTGCTTTAATATGCTAAGATTTTCTTTAGTAAAGCAATCTTTACAATGAAAGTTTTAAAGATGGTACAGTATGAAAATGCAAAGTAATTGAAGCCAGTTTCTCAAGTAAATGTCCATATACTGTGTTCACAGATGGATTGTTCAAATGGTTAAGAAGTGAGAGCAGTATTAAGACCATCAAGCCCATGGACAAAACAATGAATGTGGTATACAAGGAAGTAACTAGCCAGTTTTCCAACAGAAAGAAACCCTGTCACATGGCATGACACATAAACATTGAGCACATTACTTTAGATAAAATAGACCAGTCACAAAAACAAGACAAATGTTCTATTTATCACTTACATAGCACATGAAGAGTAGATAAAATTGGCTTGCTCTTCAAGTCTGTGCTCTCCTTGAACACATATCTTGCTTGCTTGTCTGTTTCTTTGCTTATCTTATATCCACTCTTGAGAAGCCAATGTTCTTTCTTGAACATACACTTCTCCCCCTCTCTATCCTAATATCTCTAAATGATTTTCAGTAAAACCTACTTTGCTTCACAATAAATAAATATAGATTAAAAAGTCATTTCAGTAGAATGTATGTTGGTGATTATCAAGGTTCAGGGCAAAGAAAAGAAGGAAAAATAATTGTTCGTTAAATAGAGTTTCAGGTTTGCAGAATAGAAGAGTTTATATCCTTTACATGATAATGTGGAAGTATCTAATAGGACAGGATGATTGAGATCAGTGTGTCGCTTTGCTTGCTCTGACCCTGGCTTGATTCCTGGAACACATATTGTCCCCCAGCACCTCCTGGTGTCTCTGCTGAGCACAGAGGCAAGACTAGTCTCTGAGTACATCAAGGTGTGGCCCAAAACAAAACACACACCCCCAAAAAAATAAAACAAAGAGGAACTAGTAATCTGAACATTAGTATGTTTTTAAACTACATTTCTTTTTAAATGTTATGAGTCTTATACAACACTTAGAAAGAAAAATCAGGGATGAGCCCTAAATCCCAAAGTGCTCTAAAATGTTGATTGGTTCCAAATATATGCAGCAGTAAAAAAAAAAAATATTATGATCTAAACTAATCTCTTCTTCTTAATGGTTTTCCTCTCTCAGAGAAACTTGACTAATCACTAAATGTGAATCTCTCTAAATGCAGGATGACTATATTAAGTAGAAATAAAGTTCTGACTCAAGCCTACAGAGAAATGGGGTATATATAATTTGATTATATGCCTCGAAAGATAGATTTTTTTTATTCCGTGTAGCTGAATAACACTGAGCAAGGTCAGAAATTTTTTAAGAACTTTTTTTTCCTCAGGAGCTGGCAAGATAGTATAACAGGTACAGTGGATCTGGATTGGATCCCTAGGTCCCTGTATGTCCTCCAAGCCCTGTAAGGAGTGATCCCTGAGCACAGCTGGATGTGGCAAACACAAAACCACAACAACATTATTAGAGATTTATTTCTCCCACTTCCCTTCCCCTTGCTGTCATTTTAATAATCAGGGACCACACCCGTGGTTGTGCTGCTCGCCGGGGATTCTATACCTTAGTGGCAATGTTTGCAAAGACTTGGTTGTAGTGCAGCAGAGTTCATTACATTCTCTGTCATCTTTAAGGTTCCCAGAGGTACTGTTCCTGAGACTATATTTGGAGTTGCCTGGGATAAAACTTACAGTTTCAGACCTGCTGGTAGGAGACTCTAACTCTGAGCTACAATCCCCTGCTTGAGAAATTCTATTTTTTTTTGAAGCAAGACAATTTTTATTGAATGAAATTTACTTAGATATGAAGTGGGAAAGACCCAGAGACTATAAAACCCAGCTCCTGGAAGAGAACAGCGCAGAGTCTCCTGCCCCTGTGCCTGGCTGTCCTCGCCAGGGCCCCTTGGAGGGGAGCAGGTTGAGTTTCCCTCCCTCCCCCGACCAGGGCTCCGGCAGCCGAAGACATCCAGAACCAGCCACCACCATGCTGAGACCACTCTCCACACACATGAAGGTACCGGCAGAGGAACAAAGGCATGCGG
>JAOXYA010000015.1:24585446-24596647 GCA_028565675.1 Sorex palustris
CATCACAGTAAGATCTCTCATGTTGGTTTATAGTAAAATCTTCATTCCTATCATAGCCCCTTAGAAACTACTAATGTACTTTCTGTTTCTTTGATGTGATTTTTAACTTGTAATATAAATGTGGTTCTATGCTATGCATTCTAGAGTATGTTTTTTTCCCCTCATATGTCTTTGTGGTTCACACATGTTGCATTAAACATCAATATTTTGATTCTTTTAATTTCTGATTATTGTTCCAAATAGGTTTTTTAAACAAAAAACTGGATAATTACAATAGTAAGTTTCTTCTTCTAAAGAACTTCATCTCTTGATTAGTGCTTCTCACTAATAAAAGATATGTAGGTGGCACATAGAGATAAGAATTTGACCTAACTCCTTACTCTTTTTTCAAAATACTCTAAAATATTATTCCTCTATTTTAGGGTAGGCAGCAGGATTTTCTTTATTGGGATAAAGATTTAGGTTTAGGAATTAAATGAGTAATAGGAAATACTGAAGTCATATTTGTTACCTAAGATTTAAGTAAGTGTGGATTGTATCTTAATGAACAAGGCTTTATATTTTTTGTTGAATAGGTTCTCTCCTATAGATGAAGATGTTTTCAGCTATTAAAAATACAAATCGGAAGTCCTAAAGAGTCTCTATTAAAATCCCACCATTTTTTTATTTAAATCTATTCCACATTTTTTGGTTTAAAATCCCTAATCAGTGACTGGAGAGAAAATGCAGTGGAGAGAAAATGCACTTACCTTGCATAAGCCAACCCGAGTTTGATCCCTGACACCCCATATAGTCTCCTAAGGCACCTCCAAGGATGATCCCTGAGAGAAAATCTAGAAATGCACCGTGACCATAACCAGGTGTGTCCCTGAAACCAAATAAATAAAATCTGCTGTCAAGTGCCAACAGTACAAGGGTTAAGGCCCATACCTTGCCTGTGGCCAACCCTGGTTTGGTCCCCATACCACATGGTCCTTGGATATCACTTGGTATAGTCTCAAAGGTCCCCGATCAGGGTTGGAGTGATAGATAGCACAGCGGGTAGGGCGTTTGCCTTGCACGTGGCCAACCCGGGTTCAATCCCCAGCATCCCATATGGTCCCCTGAGTACCACCAGGAGTGATTCCTGAGTGCAGAGCCAGGAATAACCCCTGAGCATCGCTGGGTGTGACCCAAAACTAAAAAAAAAAGACAAAACCAAAGATCCCTGATCATCACTGAATGTGACCCTAGAGGTTCCCAGTGAGGACTGGCACCACAGAGCCTTAGCAGCACTTTATCCCTGGGCTCTTGCATTGAACCATAGGCCTAATTGACCACAGATCACCAGAAGTTGCCCCTGGAACCTTGTGAGCCTATCTTTCCAGAGTCTACACTCATTCACCAGGGCATGTTAGATGTAGTTTCAAATCCTTTCTGTAGAGTAGCATGTGTCTAATTCTTAAGAGTCATTGATTTGTGTGACTCCACATTGTTTCCTCTGCAACTACTATTTTGGAATTATTTTGGAATTTTTCTGAACATTTCCTTTCTTAGTTCTCATTGTACTTGCAATTTTTTATAAACTGCAACCCAGCATCAACATCAATATTACAGCTTTGCAAAATATTTTCCTGGGAGAAACTGGACAAAGTGTACATAGTCTCTTTTATCATTGTTTATAAATTTAATACGTACCTCTAGATTTCTCAATAAAATTTTTTCAATTTAAAGCAAGGGAGAAAAAACTTGAAACAGTTCTTCCCCCTTATGTAAATACCACGAGTCAAAGATTGTATCTGCCTTGTTCATCGGTATTGCTTTACTATTCATCCAAGAACCTAGAAAAATTTATAACTTGATATTTTCAGCATGAAGTAAATTCATAAATACTGGTCTCCAAGAGTGCCTGAAATGACTCAACTAAGATCTAATTCCAAATTACTTATTCTTTCACTACAACTGTTTTTATGGGCAGAGATTTCTGATTCTTTGTATTAATTCATCTATCTATCTATTTACTCACACATATGCCAGATTCTCTGGTAGGACTTTAGATACTAGGATAAATAGATAAGCAGGACCCAGTTGGATGGACTTATAGTATGATGGGAGAGCTACATCAATGACAATATATACCACTAAGATGAGAGGGCAAATTGAAATGAGGTCAGGGAGGAAAGGGCTTCAGAGTCAATGAAAGCAAATACTGAAAGAACTAACCAAGTCTGAAAAGTGAAGAAAATATTGCTGGAAAGTGACACCAATTAACTTATATATGAGTATTGAGTTAGGGCTAACTTTTCAGCAAGAGGGATCAATGTGTGCAAGAATATTCTGGCAAGAAAAAATGTAGGTTAGCCAAGAAGTGGAAAGAAACTTATTGAGGTTGCCACAGAAATGTCAAGATGGAACTAGTGTCAGGTTCTAGCAGAACTTTGTGGGTTCTTCTCTTTAACAATTGTGTGACTGTGGGCTGGGGTGATAGCTCAAAGGACTGAGCACATGCTTTGTGTGCTGCTGACCCAGGTTCAATCTCCAGTAACAGTAGCACATAGTTCTTAGACAACTGCTAAGAGAAATCACACACCACAAAGTAGTAGGGAATGGTCCTGAGCACAATCCATTGTGGCCCAAACCAAACAAAAATTTTCTTTGGAAAGAAATCTTTCCAATATTTTTCAAATTTTTTTAAAAATTTCTTTGGAAAGAGCTTTCACTGAGATCTATAAAGCAATGACTTTAAAACAAAGATAGTAGGCTAGAGAGAAAGTATAGCAGGTAGGGCACTTGACCTTGCTTGCTGCCAACCTAGGTTTGTTCCCCAGTATCACAAGTGTTCTCTTAAGCACCTCCAGGAGTAATCCCTGGATCCAGAGCCAGGAGTATGGCCCCATCACTGTTAGGTGTGGCGTCTAATACTCCACAAAAACAAAACAATACAAAAACCTTAGATGCTGAGAAAGGTTTGGTTTTGTATTTCAAATTCATTTTCTGTGCAAAGAATGGCGTGGGAAAATGAATGTGAGCGGTGGAACTTATTTGCATGCAATTGCAGTGAGTCTAGCTGAGAGGCAACATTAGATTCAGTGGATTTGTGGTTCCCTGTCATAGAATCTTGTTTATATTCAGACATGCATGATAACCCAAGACTGTCACAAAGTCACTCAATTGGGAGATAAGTTCTTAGTATAGTTGTCCTCAGAAGGGAACTTATTTTGAGTCTTGTCTGATTTTTGTCTCGTGGATCTAATGATACCAAATGCTATATATATTCAGAAATTATAGCAGTCCTAATACTCTGTGCCACTAAATTCAAATTATTTCTCCATCTTTTGCTATATTTGTGGCACAAGTTAATTATTTAATATTCTTGCTCCTTAGAACTCTTGTGAATAGAAAAATCCATATCTGTATCTACTAAGCTAAGGTAAAATTAACATGTGTTTTGCACCATGAATGATGTCTACACCAGCTACCTAATGCTGACTGAATTTTAAAACTAACTAGCAAATCTGGAATATTATCAGTAATCATAACTGATATTTTTACACAACTTTATAATTTTATAACCATGCTTCAGAACTTTACCTCTGTTCTTCCTAAAATCTTTTAGTATCAGAGGACCACTTAGAAAAAGTTTTCAGATGAATAAATTCTGTGAAACAACAGAATTTTAAAATGAAGCAGGCTGCTTCACATAGAGAAAATAGGAATTGAAGTGTCTATTTAATCCTCATTAATAGGCTCTGCATAGATAGTTTAGGAAGAGGCAGTGTGGGAGAAAATCTGATGCTCGAAATATCCATCATAGCAATTAGATCTGAAGATTCAGTTCACGTCTCTAATTATAAATGCATGCGACACATTAAGCAAAGAAGACTGTGCAGTTCACACTCCCTTAATTATGGGTTCATGGGGATGCTGGGTTTGACCAGGCTAGTTTCATTTTCATTACTATGGGCTGACATTCTCCTGCAACCTCACTGCAGGTAAGTTTTCTTCCTTGTCATGTACTTTGTGACAGGTTAGCAACAATTCCAACTTCATGCTCCATTTTCTCTGCCTACTGAGGCAATTTGCTATCCATGCACTTTGTTATTTCCTCTGCTTTGTGGCTCCGACCTGGAAGGTGTTTCATGATGGGAACTGCACTTTGAATACCAACACTTCAATTGCTCTCCCAGCCGAATATGATCTATGCCACTTTCAGGGGAGGATTTTAATATATAGGTCATCCTCTCACATTAAATAGTTGGTCAAGACTGTGGACTGAGTTGTTTTTTAAAACATGGATCTCTTTGGACTTACAGATTTGACGCATTTTACCATCTTGACACTCAAATTCTCTGTAATCTGACCTCTGCTCACTACTCAGGGCTCATTTTCTACCACTTCTTTGATATTTAGGGATGGAAATATTGAACTGTGCTATGTGACCTCTATTTATTATCCCATTTTATTCTCCTTTTCCTTTTGCCCAGGCCATTTTCTCTGCCTCTAAGATTCAACCCTCTCAGTTCTTGTTTTCCTTCCTCAGACAACTGATCTGCTTCTAAGATCCTCCTTAGATTTCTCTGCCACTGGGTGACCTTCATCATTTTATCTCTCAAGTCTCAGGTGCAGAAAAGTTCCCTCTGAATTTTCCTTGTGCCTTGGGCATTGCTCTGCCATATTATTGTGGTGTGTTGAAACTCTCCATACATAAGTATATTTCTGCATCCATGCCATTAATTCTTGAGTCCATGTCTAAGCCATGCCTATGTTTCCATCATTTCTATGCTGGGAGCACAGGCGAGTTATTAAATACTTAAAGAAATGGTTGATGTGTTCAAAGAAAGCCAAGGAGAAAATGAGAAAAAGAATGTCACCACACATTTATTGAGTGTTCACCCTGTGGCAAACACTCTGTTAGGTGCTAAGAACTCAAAATTCTTTCCATAAGCATAGACCTTTCCTCAGAATATTTCAATTCTAAGTGAAATGAGAGGTATAATAATCAATTGCCATAATTCAGCGATGAAAGTTAAGCACAGGCTACCAGGTGGGCCCAGAGAAATATTTCTAAATCAAGTTATATGGAGTCAAGGAAAGTACCCTAGGGGAAATGAAAAAGTCTTCAAGCTATTATTGTTATTAAATAATTATATTTATGTAACAGTCAGCAGTTATTTATCTGAACCGACATTGCACATAGCAAGCACCAATAAGTGCTTGCTATGTGCAGCGTTCATTATATGCAACGTTCGTTACATGCAACGTTCATTGTATGCACATTGCACTGTATGCAGCGTTCATTATATGACTAGTTGGTGCTTGCTATGTGCGATGTTCATTATATACAATGTCACGGTCAAGGTCCTCCCGTTGTTCATCGATTTGCTCGAGCACGTCCCATCATGAGACTTATTGTTACTGTGTTTGGCATATCGAGTATGTCCTGCGTTGCTTGCCAGGTTCTGCCGCGCAGGCGAGATACTCTCGGTAGCTTGCCAGGCTCTCCTAGAGGGGCAGAGGAATCAAACTCCAGTCGGCCATGTTGGCTGCGTACAAGGCAAACACCCTACCACTGTGCTAATGCAATGTTCATTGTATGTTTGCTATGTACAACATTCATTATGTGCCCTCTTTTGGTATTCTTCGTGGGTAAACACTGCTCTTACTGTTGGACTCCAAAGGCCCAAGGGTGGTGGGGGTGGAGGCAGGTAGAGCTGTGCATCTGTCTCCAGTCTTTCTGCACAGTGTTAGAGCTGAGATTCAAACCTGTTTCTTTATTAGGTCATATGCTACTCTGCTGTTACTAATTCTTCAGCAAAGGTGCCCCTCCTACTCCTGATCAAAGAAAGACAAACATACAGGAGAACTGGAGAGATCATCGGAGAAGGGAAAAGAGAAACTATATTCTAGAAACTGCTTTGTAGCATGAAATATGCTTTGGAGTCCATGGGAAGCAAGAGAAAACCAAATGACAATGACAAACCTCCCAGATGTATTTGCAGCTCCCAATCTTTCTTTGTGAGGGGCAGTTTTCACATTGTTCGGGGTTGCCAATATCATGAAGGAAATAAGTATTGGTTTTCTTATTTAGAAAATCCTATACTGTTCAGGTGTATTCGAAGATGACAAAGTACCTGAACCCTTCATCTTCCTCCCTCACTGAAGCTAAAAGGAGAGAATAAATAACAGCTCAGAGAAAGATCAATGAAGGTCTTGCCTGCAATAACAGATAGAAAGTTCCTGGCAAAAGGAAGCCATAAATGCTGTAGAACCCCATTCTTCATCCTTGAACTGAGGGTCTCCTTTGGCCCAAGCACAAAAGATCAAGTGCTCTCTTCTCATAAGTACAGATGTCTGCTTTACTTATCTTAGTGCCCAGCTGTCCAGAGTGCCATTGAAAACCTTTCAGCAAATAGTACAGTCTTTCCTTGATTACTAATCCATAAACTGTGTAAAAGTTTCTTTGATCTCTCAAGCTTCATGCTGCTGATATTATTTATATGCAGCAGAAGATTTACACTTTCCTTCTTCCACTGCTAATGATTTCGAAATATGGCATGTGAGTAGAGGCCAAGGTGCCCAGAATGTCATTCAGACATCTCCTGCCTTTCACTAGTGATGGGTGGGGGTGGATGGGTTCTTCTTTCCAAGTTGCTGAGTTCCCTTCACTTCTTCTGGAAGATGACAGGCATCCTGCCAAAAATGTTTCTGGGGGTTGGTGAAGTGAGTAATCCTCCAGCTGCCTCTAATAGCCCCTCAAGAATTGGTGGGCCATCGGGCTAAAATGATAGTACAGTAGGTAGAGTATTTTCCTTGCTCTCTACTGACCTGGGTTTGATCCCAGGCACCACATATGGTCCCCTAAGCCTGCCAGGAGTAATTCCTAAGCACAGAGATAGGAGTAATCCCTGAGCACAACTAGGTGTGATCTAACAAGAAAGAAAGAAGAGAGAGAAAGAAAGAGAAGGAAGAAAGTGAAAACAAAGAAACAAAGGAGGAAGGGAGAAGGGAGGGAGGGAGGGAGGGACGGTTTGGTGGGCTTTTTTCAATTCATGTGGAGAGGGAGCTGAGTAGATGATTTGGGGAATTAGAAAAATCTTGTTTTCAACCAACTCCATTTTGATCCTTGATTGAATATGCCCTCACCCCAAGTACCACCAGGGATAACTCCTGAGCACAGAGCTTAGAGTAGCCTTTGAGCACTGCTAGATATGGCCCAACCACCCTCAAAATGTTTTGGATTTTTAAGATCATATAAACTTTTATGTGGAAAGGATTCTTTAATGAAAAGACTAAAAACCATGAGAGTGTGAAAATCCAAGACTGTGCAAGCTCTAACACGACTGATACAGGCTCAGTTACATATTCTCCTCTCAGTCCAAGCTCTAAAATGGGCATGCAGAGAAATGACTGTTTTCTTTCACAGGAACCATAAAATGATCAACCAAGTTCCTATAAATAAAAGCACTATGAAAACTAGAGCATTGAAAAGCTGTTAGTAAATCCTGTTACATTTGAAGGTCTTTCTGTTTAATTTCTTTTTATTTTCCTGTTTTCCTAACCATCGTAGGAGATAGATATTAGCAAACATAGCTTGCATCACATTACCTAGGCTTTTTTATCTGTAAATTATCACTGAGTATAAGGCAGAATCCCAAAGATTTGGAAGTTAGGATTCCTAGAGCACATAAATGATGGACTCAGAGTTACTGAGGAGAAAAAAAAAAAGGGAGAAAATCGGGTCAATTTTAGGCAGATCCTTGAAATTCTAGTTGCAACCTACTGCCATAACTGAAGATATTTAATTTTAATTTTAGCTTAGATAATTAAGCTGGGTTTTCTTTTTCTTTTTTTCTTTTTTTTTTTGTTTGTTTTGGGCTTGTGGTCATACCAGGTGGTGCTCAGTGCTTATTCCTGGCTCTGTGCTCAGGGATCTCTCCCAGGCTATATCAGGTGTCAAACTCAAATTCAGGTTGGCCGCATACAAGACAAGCACACTACCTGCTGTGCTATTTCTCTATGGCCACTGAAACTGGGGTTTTTGTTATTTCTTTTCCATCAGTAATTGCTTAAGGGCAACCTTTCTGCCTGCCTATTTCTGTTTCCTAGACAGCAGTTCTGTGTGGAATGGGTTTACAAAGACTAATGTCATGGGCACCATCTTGGTCACAGATGCTACCCCAGGTTCTGGGGGCGACAGAGGTGAAAATGACAGACTTTCTTGAAAGAGAGGGCAGCAAATAAACAGAACCATATATATATATTTTTTAATTTTATTGAATTACCATGAGATAGTTATAAGCTTTCATGTTTGGGTTACAATCACACAATGATCAAACACCCATTCCCCCACCAGTGCACATTCTCCGCCACCAATCTCCCTGGTATAACCCCCCCTTTCCCATCCTCCCTCTGACTCTATGGCAGACATGATTCCCCATAATCTCTCTCTACTTTTGGGCATTATGGTTTGCAATACAGACCCTGAGAGGTTATTATGTTTGGTCCTTTATTTACTTTCTGCACACATCTTGCATCCCGACCGATTCCTCCAGCCATCTTTTTCTTAGTGATCCCTTCTCTATTCAGCTGCCTTCTCCCCTTTGCTCATGAGGCACAGACCCATATTTATTGTCAGGCAATTCTAAGTGCTATGAATTAAAATGAGCATCAAAGGAAACCCACATAGAGCTGGGAGGAAGCAATTATATTTTAGATTGTTTCAACTGCCCCTCTTTTTTTTTTCAGTTTTTAAATTGATGGCAGATACTCAAACCTCGTCTTTGCAGTCAAGTTGAAACTTCAGGATGCTTCTTAACAAATATTCGGATTCTCCTAGAAGGCTTCTTAGACTGAGTACTAGATTAGACAAAATGACACGTAGCAGTTTGTCTTAGGCTTTCCTCTTACAAATAGCACATGATATCCTTTTCTTTATTCTTTACACCTTTTGGCAGGAGGGCAGTACTTGGGATCTAATCCACAGCTCCTGCATGCAAAGCTTGCATTCTCGCCCTTTGGATCAGCTCCTGCTGTGAATGACATTCATTTTTATTCTGAAGTTTTACCCAGCACGTGTCCTGAACCTAGTTTACCTCTGTTCCTTTCTTCACTGTTTCTTTGCTCTGCCCTGTGGAGCAGGTGAGTTGAACCTTGGATGCTAAAAGGATTCTGTGTCAAATAAACCCAGATGGGTTCAACCAGAGAGACACAGTGAAAAGAGCAGGGCTGGTGGAAGGGAGGAATAAGGTCCTACCCCTCCCCTGTCTGTCCCGCTCAGCAATTCCAATAGCAGCTTGACCTCCTCTGCATTTCTGAATTCCCCTAGAAGGAGCCCCATGGTTTATCATGGTTTATCTTTCATCACAGACCCTAGGCTTTGATTTTGGCAATACCCTTTCTTCTTTTCTTCCTTCCCTTTTATCTTTCCAACTTCAGAATACCAGTGACTTCTGTCATCATCTGCAAACTAAATTACCTGCAGTTTTTCTTTCTTTCCCCTTCTACGTGACCTTGACTGTAGCATTTGTCCAGTGCCTCTCACCTCCCAGGAAGTCTCTCCCCACACCAGACTACAACTGGCCTTTAAGAGGCATAGAAATGATGGGGCATGGTTCCTGGACATGAATCAGAATTGCTCTGATTGTTTCTACTCTTCAGTCCCTTTCTCTAGGGGAAAGAGAGTTGTCATAGGAAGGATTGTTCCAAATAACGTAGTTTACTTAGGGAGATACTAAGGTCACTTGCCAACACCAGCTCCAGCAGATGATCGTATGAGAGGTTCATTTGGTGAGGGAGGTTCCTGGATCCAGCTCCACTGGGCACACGTGTGGAGGATTCTCTACAAAGGGTAAGTCTCAGATGGCAGCACAGAGCCTGAGGAATCACCAGGATTCAGCTCTACTCCCATTTGACACTACCAGAGGAGAACATCAGTCTTCCTGGGTGCAAGCTCAGTCCCCCAAGACTTTTGTTGCAGAGATAACTCAAGGAACCATGCCATTTACCTGTGTTTTATTCCCAATGGCAGTTAATTAGTGTTCTCCACCATGGTTTGTTGAGTCTGCTAATGTGCTAGAGCAATACATGTAGCTCAGGAACTCCACTTACTCGCTAAATTGCAAGCTTATTACAAAGGATGTTATTTAGGATTACACAGAGCAATGGGTGAGGTGTGAACCTCAAACAAACAGGAATCACCCTCTCATTTTCTCCAGAGGTAACTGCCTGGCATGTTGGGATGCGGAATTTACTTCTTTGCACATGTAGAGATGACGGCAAATACCTGTGGAAAACATAAAACTGTTTTGTGACAAAGGCAACTGTCACCAAAGTTCTTATCACTGGTCACCTTTGGATCTGAGCAAGGATATTCTTGACTGAGAAAAGTTTGGGGTATGAAGTGAGAACGTCTTAGATTCAGGCCCCTGCTCCTGAGAAAGTTGATTCATGTCTCTCATACACAATAATTACTTTTGTAAGAAATCATCAAATCTTCACAATCACTGCATGTTAGATTCTATGAAGTGATAAAAAGGAGGTATCATATACTAGGTTACTACAAGTATGTGGTAATTATTCAATAAACCTTTGTTTCTGTTGTCCATTCAGAGTCTTATCTACAAAACTGGGTCTTAGCTTCTGCCTCTTTAAAATAGCGTTCGTAAAAATGTCCTGCCCTGAGTTGTCATAAGGTTTGACTTTAAAATACTTGATAGCAAGGAAGTGGTCATCTCCAATCTTGTTGAAGTCATTGGAGTCATTGTTGAAGTCAATGCTGAAGTCATTGGAGCTTGCACTAATTGAACAAGGATGAATTAGGGGATTTTCTGGAATGATCCTAGGATTAAAAAAAAATCTGAAAAAATTCAAGTCAACTATCTCATTTAAGACTGCTCACCAAAATGTCATCAAATGCATATGACTTGTTTTGCAGAAGATGAATTTGACCTCATTTTAAGCAATGTATGAGAGTTCGTACTGCTAGGATAGTGGAAGCAGGTTTAAGCTTTGCTATGTGGCACATCTTACCATAGAGCCTCACACACAGACACATATGCCAGAATTAATCTATATTGGTATTTTAAGAATGCAAACACAGAGCGAGCGAGCGAGTGAGAGAGAGAGAGAGAGAGAGGGGGGGGGGGAGAGAGAGAGAGAAGGGAGAGAGAAGGGGTCTAAAATCACACTCTCCATCGTTTCCCACTGCTTTTGTTTGTTCGGAG
>JAOXYA010000015.1:24735996-24748294 GCA_028565675.1 Sorex palustris
ACACTAGGTTCTTGGGTGAACTAGGAACCCTCCCTTTTGCTATGCTTCCTCATCTAGTATTCTATAAACCACACATAAGTGAGATCATCCTGTGTTTGCCTTTCTTTTGGCTTACTTCACTCAACATGATCTCTTCCAGTTCTAACCACATTGCAGTAAGTGGCATGTTTTCATCATTCCTTATAGCTGAATACTATTCCATAGTGTATGCATACTACATCTATGCCATAATCAATTCACCTGTTGTTGGACTCCTAGGTTTATTAAATATTGTATTGAGTATAGCAATAAATAATGATGTGTGTATGTCTTTATGAAAGTGTTTCTATGCCCCGGGGGTGGATACCCCAAAGTGGAATTAGTGGATCACATAGCAGTTCAATAACTAGAGTTATTGAGAATTCTTCATACTGTTTTCTCCAGGGGTTGCTCCAGACAACATTACCAGCAGCTGTGAATGCAAGTTCCATTTTACTGCATCCCTGCAAACGCAGATTGTTCCTACTATTTTGGATATGCACCATTTTCACTGGTGTGAGATGATATATCATTGTCATCTTGATTAGGATACTTTTAAAAATCCTTGTGAGTACTTTATATATCCTGTTTATCAGACCTTTTCTAATGTGTTTAATTCAAATATTTTTTCCCACTCAGTTAGCTGTCTTTTAGTTTTAGCCTGTGCTTCTTTTGGCATGTCGAGACTCTTTAAATGTATGCAGTCCTATTTGTTTATTTTTGATTGTGTTGCCTTTGCCGGTGGTATCAGATCCTTGATGGAATCTTTGAGGTTCAAATCTTTAAGTGGTCTAACTGTATTTTCCCCAATGTATTTTATAGTCTCTGGTTGGATCTCAAGGTTGGATCTCAAGGTCTTTGATCCACGTTGAATTAACTTTTGTGTAAGGCATAAGGCATGGGCTCAGCTTTAATTTCGTAGTTTTCCCAGCACCATTTGTTGAAGAAGTTGTTTTTACTCCATTTCATGTTCTCAGCTTCCTTATCAAAGATGAACTATATATATGTATATATATGGTTTTTTTCCCATAGGGTATTTGATTCTGACCCATTGATAAGAGGGTCTATCCTATACCAGTACCATGGAATTTTAATCATGATACTTTATAATAAAATTTTAAATTATTAGAGTATGGCTATGAATAACATGTCATATTTTATGATTCCATAAAAACTTTATTATTAACTTTTCTAGATTAAGGAAGAATGCCATTTGAATTTGAAATTAAATTTGAATGTCATTTGAATTACTTCTGGCTGGGAATCCAACCCGGGTCATTTGAATTTGGATGGGAATTGTGTTGAATCTATATAACAGCTTAGGTAGGATAGTTATTTTAATAATATTGGTTCTTTCAATGCATGAAAATGAGATATTTTTGATTTCCTAAGGTCTTCTATCTCTTTCTTATCTAAAGTTATCATGGTATAGATCTTCCATGTTCTTTTCTTAAGTTGATTCCTATGTACTGGGTATTTTTGAATACTATTTAAATGAGATACATTTCTTGATTGTTTTCTCCTCTAATTCATTCTATAAATAAGACTGTTACTGATATTTGTGACTGACTTTGTAGCTGGCTACTTTGCTGTATTGGTTTATTATTTCTAGTAACCTTTTGTAGACTCTTTAAGGGTCTTCTATGGTTATCTCCATATCATCTGCAAATAGTGATAATTTGAGTTCTTTTCCCCAATTTGGATTATTTTGATTTGTTTTTCTTTACTGATTGCCGTAGATAAGACTTTTAATAATATTCTAAATAAAAGTGGAGCGAGTGGAAATACCTTGCACCTGAACTCAGAGGGAATTCTTTCAGTTTTATGCCATTAAAAATGATACTGATTGTGGGCTTAGTATAAATGGCCATTGTTATCTTGAATGGGAATGAAGATAGACAGTTGGCAACTATACCACCTCAACTTCTCTGATGACATTGTTTTAATAACACCAAACATTAGCCAAGCAGCACAAATGCTGACCAACATTGACCATGAGTATGGAAAGGTCGGAGTGCAGCTGAATCTCATGAGGACAATGTTTATGAGAAACAGACTCGTTCCTGATGTTCCGTTCACTCTCTACGGAATGAACATCTCCAAATGCAGCAGTTATGTGTACCTAGGTCGAGAAGTCAACATGACAAACGGCCTGGCACCTGAGCTGCACAGAAGGAAGAGAGTGGCATGAATGCCTTCAAGAGCATCAAAGATTTGATAGAATTCACCAGTGAACCTATCTTGACTGGAACTTTTGTTCTGGGAAGATTCTTTTTTTTTCTTTTTTTTTTGTTTTGCTTTTTGGGTCACATCCAGCGATGCACAGGGGTTATTCCTGGTTCATGCACTCAGGAATTACTCCTGGCGGTGCTCAGGGGACCATATGGAATGCTGGGAATCCAACCCGGGTCAGGCCCCCTGCAAGGCAAACGCCCTGCCCACTGTGTTATCACTCCAGCCCCTCTGGGGAGATTCTTAATTACTGTTTCAATTTTCTTGTAATTGGTCTATTTAGGCTTTCTACTTCCTTTTTATTCAGTTTCTAGAGATAACATGACTCTAAGAATCTCTCCATAGTCTAGGTTCTCCAGTTTAAAAGCATGAAGTTGTTTATAGTAACCTCTTATTAAACTTTGAATTTCTGAAGGGTCTGTTGTAATTTTTTTCCTCTTTCATCTCTGAGCTGATTTATTTGAACATTTGCTCTCTCTCTCTTTCTTTCCTCATAAATCTAGCTAATGGATTATCAACTTTGTTTATTGTTTTATGAGAACCAGTTCCTGGGTTCATTGATTCTTTGAATTGCTTTCTTGGTTTCTATGTTGTAGATTTCTGCTCTAGTTTTTATTTTTTCCCCCTTCTACTTTTTAGATTTGCTTTTTATACCGTCTCTAGATTTTTGAGATGTTGTGCGTAGGTTGTTGATTTGGACTTTTTCTTTTTCCTTAATGTAGGTCTGCATTGCTCTGAATTTCCCCCTTAGTAGAGCTTTTGCTGTATCCCATAGATTCTTACAGTTTGTTTGTTTATTATCTCTAGTTTCAAGGAATCTTTTATTTCTTTCTTGAATTTCTTTTTGATCTAATTATTGCTTTGCTTTGTTTTGTTCAGCTTCCAAGTATTGAAAGTTTCTCACATCTTTCTGTGGTTAATTTCTGGCTTTATCGCGTTGTGGTCTGAGAAGGCAGTTCGTAAAATTTCTGTATTTAACATGTATTTATGTTTTAGTTCTGCCCTAATATGTTATCTATCCTGGAAAATATTCCATGTGCATTAGAGAAGAATGCGTATTCTTGTTAGGGGTATGTAGAGCCCAGCATGTATGTCCAGCAATCCCAATTCTTTTCAGCTCCTCATTTAGGACTCTTGTCTAGTGACTGATGTTTTGTCTAGTTGATCTGTCTAAGGAAGAAAGTGTTTTATTGAAGTCTCCCACTACTGTTGTGTTTTCATCAATGTGTTTCTTTTGGTTTGTGCACAGAAGCTTTATGAACTTTGCTGACTTTTTATTTGGTATGTAAATGTTGATGACAGTATTTCTTGATCTATTTTTCTCTTGACAAATAAGTGCTATCCACCATTATCTCTATTTAATTTTCTTATATTTTATGGAATTTGGTTTGATACAAGTATGGCTATCCAAGTTTTTTCTTCTTCCATTGATTTTTATAATTATTTTCCATCCTTTTACTCTAAGTCTGTATTTATCCTTAGAGTTTAAGTGTGTTTCCTACAGGCAGAAAATGCATACATTTTCTTTCCTGATACATCTACCCTACCCTATGCCTTCGTATATGGAAGTTAAGTCCATTGACATTCAGTGAGTCTATTGACATAAAAGGCTACGTTGCTCTGTGTGCGTATGTGTGTGTGCACACACACGTCTGTGGGTGTGTGTGTTTGTTGTGTGTATGTGAAAGACAGAAACAGAGAAAAAAAGAGAGAAAAATCCAGTTGTTTGGTTTTAATAAGCAGATTTTACTAATTCTTGCAGGATTTCTTTACTTATCGAAAATGCTGCTAGATCTTATTTTCTGAAAAATTGCTTATACCTCCATCAAGTTTAAATGATAGCTTTGCAGGGTAGGGGACTCTAAGCTGGAATTTTTTTTCAGTCAGTACTTTTAATATGCCATTCCACTCTTTTTTGGCTTGTAAGATGTCAAATGGAAGGTCTGTTGTGGTTTTTAGGTTGTTTCCCTTATATCTGATGTTTTTTTTTCTTTTGATACTTTAAGTAGTCTGTCTTTATCTTTTGATTTTTCCATTTTGATTACTGTGTGTCTTGGCATTATTTTGTTTGAGTCTATTTTGCTTGGTACTCTTTGGGCTAGGGCTGGAGCAAAAGCACAGCAGGTAGGGCTTTTGCCTTGCACTCAGTCAACCCAGGTTTGATTCCTTCATCCCTCTCAGAGAGCCCGGCAAGCTATCGAGAGGCAAGCAGCTATTTCGCCCACATTGCAGAGCCTGGCAAGCTCCCTGTGGTGTATTCGATATGCCAAAAACAATAACAACAAGTCTCACAATGGAGACATTACTGGTGCCCACTTGAGCAAATTGATGAACAATGGGACAACAGTGCTATAGGACAATGCTACAGTGCTACTCTTTGGGCCACTTAAATCTGTGCAGGAGTCTCTCTTAAGATACCAGGAAAGTTCTCAGTTATTATTTCTTGTTTAACTGTTCTTCCCCTATTTATTCACTTTCTAAGAACACTTTCCTTCCCCCCTTTTTTCTTTTTATATTAGTTTGGGGTCACATATGGCAGTACTCATGGTTTATTTATGATTCCACGCTCAGGGACAACTCCAGTCAGAAAATCATATAGGGTTCTGGAGATCAAAAGTGGATCAACTGCATGCAAAGCAAGCACCCTACCCTCTGTACTATCACTACAGCCCCAAACCCATTTTTATTAAAAATCCATTTATAGTATACATGAAAGTTTGAAGATCAGTACAATTTCTTGTTCTTACACAGTTGGAGAATAAGTTGTTGACATGCTGATATTACAGACTTTAGCCTGTAATATCTACAATTAAGACTTTCTCTTATATTACCATAATATCAAAATCAAATTTAGCAATTTTTTTTCTAATGCAAAACTCAACTCCCATTTAACTTATTATGTCAATAATTTCTTGAATAAAATAATTCAGTCTTGGATTGTACATTGCATTTAGTTGTCATGTTGTTTTAGTTTCTTTCCATTTGCAGAATGCCCATTCTTTGCATGACCTTCCTGCTTTCAAAGTTTGGAGGTCAGTTGTTTCATAGAACCAATCAAAGTTTATCTGATATACCCTTAGGAATAAGATTCATGTTATATATTGTTGTGGATACAAATATGATGGCACATTTACTGTGTTCTTATCATTGCTTCTCATGTAGTCTTAAAAAATTGATTGCTTATTAATATGGAGTCTAGGAGGCTACCCCATGCTATGTGAACTCCATTCTTTGCTGAGTTCTGCTTCCATTCACTTTCTTGCCTATATAGCCCTCCTCTGCTTGTTTGAGCTGTAACTAACTGTCACCGCTGTCATTCATTTCTCCATTCAACAGGCTGGTATCCTCCTTAACCTCAAGGTGAGTAACCCTTGTACCATATTAGGTTCTGAAGCTTCCTCGGTAGCTGCCACAGTCCTCTCTACTGGTTGTTGGACAGACATATAAAGGAAAGAAGAAGAAAAGATAGGAATCAGGGAGGGATGGAGGCAAGAATGCCAGAGGAAAACTTTTAATTTAAAATGAGAGACAGAGAGAAATCAATTGCTTTCTTTTGAGAAAAGTGCTTGGAGGGATGATAGCTGAAATAATGTTTAACATACCATTCTTTCTTGTTACACTACACAGAAATTATTGTCCATGCTGCGAACAACAAGAACAAAATTTTCAAAAGCTTTGCTCAACTGAACTTGCTTCTTTGAACAAACTGTAACCAGAATATATTCCATGTTGAGTAAAATAATTTATTAAAGGAACCACATAGATGTATGTGCATCAACCTCTTTATCTCTAAAATGAGTGTGATTTTTCTGAGAGAAATTACTGTTGTGAACTCTAAATACAGTAACTTAGGTGAAGTGTTAATCATCATCATGAACTGCAAAGAATAGACTTTAATGCTTATCAAATTCTTTTAGATACTGACCCATTCTTTCCTTTATAATTTGTAGTACTTTGTTAAGCTCTCATTATAAAAATGTTTCTTACTGTGAATCTTATAGAGGTCATTGAGTAAAGATATTCTTTATTTGGTGGAGGTTCTCCCAAATGGTAGTCAGACGTCTAGGGTTGCTTCTGGAGATTTTTGGCCAACTGAACCAGCAGTTCAATGAAAGGCCTCAGGAAGTGGTACTTCTCAGATGGTTAGACTCTGCAGTCCTGGGGATTTCCTGGGCCATCCCAGAAGAGCTGAGGGGGTTGGGACCACATTTAATGGTACCCAGGGGTCTCCAGGGCTGTATCTGATAATGCTTCATATGGTGCCTAGGAATCAAACCTGGGTTAGTTCATGTGAAGTACAAGCCTTCATCCTTGTACAATCTGCCCAGACCAACCAAAAGTCTTGGATAAACAAACTATTTCTTATTTATCTACCATGAGAACAGAACAAATTTATAGGAGATAATTTATATTGAAGGATGGAATTATGGCATGTTTAGAATAATTCATGGAACCATATAGAATAAATGAGAGTTCATGAAAGAATAAATTCATGAAGTGTTAAGTTGGCAAAATAACAGACAATTGTAATAAGGGGTCAGGAACTAAATAGTTATCGAACACACATCATGTACCAAGCAATTGATTTGACTATTTTATACATTACATTATTGATACATCATCAGGTTATCATGCTTCAGAGAAGAAAACCAAAAATTTAGAAAGTTGGGAAGAGGATGTAACTCAGTAATAGAGTCCATGTCTTGCACACGTAAGGTCTGGGTTAGATTCCTGATACCCAAATAGAAAACAGAAAGAAGGGAAATTTAGGAAAGTAAGACACAAAAATAAACATCATTCATGCTTTCAGTTTTTGAGCTTAAAATTTCTACAAGGGTTTTTATTGATTTGATACAGTGTATGGTAGAATCTGTTCAACCAGGATAGAACTATTTGTTAGAGCGTATTGGACAATTGTTAGAAAGCTGAGTATATTTTAGATTGTTGACATAGAAAACTGAATAATCCAATTAGAGAACAAAAGCGAAAGTTTTGATAATTCTTTCCTAACATAAACAAGTCTATGGTCTTCTTTAGAAAAGACTTCATTTTCTTTATTTTCTATGTTTGGTTTCAATTCAGTAATGTTTAAAGATGAAAAACTAAATCCATGCAGCATATTTGAATGGTAACCAGGGATTGTGTAGGCAAGGATTTTATAGGCTCATACAGATCACTACAATAGCTTAATTTATAATTACTTGGAAAGTTTCTGTGAATGCCATAATGTAAAATAAAATGTGAGGCAATGAAATTTACATGAGAGGAATAGTTAAGCAAATCAGTCCTAAAAGGAAAATAACATATATAGAATCCAATTCATATCTGTGAAATATTACTGCGTTCTAGTTTTTAGAATATTATTATGGGTGTTTGAGAGGAGATGTCTATGATATTTATATATGCTCCCTGCTTTCTGATTTTTCTAGTCTGTAGAGGTTAAGAGTCTAGGAAGATCAATCCATAGTTTTGAAGATGTGATTAGTGCTTGTGTAGCAGTGTGAAAGAGATGATTGCAGAGAATTTAGAATAGGACTGAAAGTATTGGGGTTGTTTCTCTAGAACAGCAACTTATTTTTTTAGTGAAAGATGGGCAGAATATGAATGGAAAACTGTCAGATAGAGTAGAGGTGTCTTCTGAGAGATGAAACCACAGTAAGATACAAAACCATACATGACAGTTCTAATGATTCTTCATGACTTGTACTGTGCTATTGGACTATGAAGTGCAAACACAAAGGTTCATATTGGAGGATGATAATGGGGTCTGGGAATACCGAGTTTGGCTGAATCAAATAATGGCTCATAAAAGGGGTAAAAAGGGTGCATAAAAGCCCATCTTTGTCTTTATTTGCTGTCACGATTGAGCTACTCCAAATTATACATACACACCCATTCACATATATAAATATATTATACAGATATTTTATAGAAATATATAGCACTGTAGTACTGTCCTCATGTTGTTCATTGATTTTTTCAAGTGGGTGCCAGTAATGTCTCCATTGTGAGACTTGTTGTTACTGTTTCTGGCATATTGAAAATGCGACGGGGAGCTTGCCAGGCTCTGCTGTGTGGGCAGAATACTCTCAATAGCTTGCCCAGCTCTCTGAGAGGGATGGAGGAATCGAACCTGGGTCAGCCGTGTGCAAGGCAAACACCCTACCCGCTGTGCTATCACTCCAGCGCATAGAAATACATCACAGTATCACGGTATCACGGTCCTCCCCTTGTTCATTGATTTGCTCGAGTGGGCCCAGTAAAGTCTCCATCGTGAGACTTGCTGTTACTGTGTTTGGCATGTTGAATACATCACGGGAAGCTTGCCAGGCTTTGCCGTGCGTGTGAGATACTCTCGGTAGCTTGCCGGGCTCTCCGAGAGGGGTGGAGGAATCGAACTCTGGTCGGCAATGTTGGCCACTTGCAAGGCAAACGCCCTACTGCTGGCTATCGCTCCAGCCCATATATAAATACATATGTAATAGTTTAAAAAGAATTTCTATATATATATGTTTATAGCAATGCATGTATACATACATGTATAGTATTGAAAAGCAAATTACAAGCTACACTTTTTTAAAATCATTTATTGCATACACACAATGCTATTAGTTTGGCAATTGTTTCCTTTTTTCCCTCTCAATTTTTGTATTGCTTAATCCTATAGGAATAATTGTATTTTGGTTTCCCTTTTCTGACTTCTTTCTTTTTTATTTTGTTTTGTACCATGCATCAGCAAATAGAAAAAATAATTTTGTGTCCTCTTCTCTATTATTTAGTTACTAATGAAGTGTGACCTTAACAGGATTAGGAAAATCAGAACATTCCAGAAAATCACTTGATAAGCAGCCTGGCCCTGTTTTTGCTATTGTTACCCCTGTGTCCAAGATCCTCAATGCCAGTTGTGTTCTGAGGCTTAATTAATCCTCAGAAGACATTTCTGAGGACTTGGAGGTGCACTTAAAGCTCTTGTGGGAGAATTTTCTCAGTGTCCCTATGGACTTCTACTTTCCCCACTCACATTATTCCAAGAATAGGAGTCCTGATATGCTTCATCACTGATTCCTAAAGTGCCTTTGGATATTTTGTCAAATAAAATGATAAATCAAAATAGCCTTGTAGCAAAAGATACAAATTGCCCTAATCCCTGTACGCATTACTGATGAGACTGTGCCTATCAAACAACACTCCCCCAGCAATGTGCTAGCTCAATTGCAATTACCATTCCTTCTGTCTGTCTGGGTTGTATTTTGTGCTATTCATATCCTGTATTTGAAAGATAGCTTTCGTTTTCCTAAGCAGGTTATTAAGTTTTCAAAAGCGAGATAACACAGTTTGTTATTTTTTTCTCCCCAAACAAAAAGTCCCTTCAAGAAAGTCTCTCCCTTTCCGTTTTCCCTTTGAAGGTAATAATTTGTTGGAAATAGTAAAGCCAAGAACAAAAGCTTCACAGCAGCATGACTAAAACTTAGAGATTTTGCTCAGAAAAGTTTCCAAAATACAAGTCTTTGGAAGGCAGCCATTTAGACCTCTGTCACCCTGTCTCATTGGCCCCAACAACCAGGGTCATCTGATTATACCGACTCATAAGCAGCCAAATTAATCTCAATCCCTTTAAAAATTATTATGCCTATAGAACTCAAGGATATGTGGTTCATTTACTGTCATCCCTGAAAAGTTCTATTTTTCTGGTAGTAACTGATAAAGAAGGGGATTTCTCAAAGTCAATCACTCAAAATAAAGAACTTAAATCCATTTTAGCATACCTCTGGGAAGCAGATCTGCATTAACCTATTCTATGACTTCTCTAGCAATAATCAGGTTTAAGAGAGTATACAGCCACTGGTGATTTCTGCAAGTGATACAATGAGGTGACAAAGACAATGAGGCAAACATAAAATGGGACCTGGGATTAAGGGATCTTCCACTCAGCCATGTGTGGAACGCTGAAAATTAATGTGGTATTGTTTAGTGAGCAGCTGTCAAGTTATTGTAATTTGCGAATTTTTTTCTTCTTCTCTTTCACTGAAGGCATATTAGAAATGGCTTCATTTCTGAAGGATGACAAAGTTAATCCTATTTTGAGTTCCATTTGAAGAAAATGACACTTAAAGCTTGTTTCGCATTTATCAAATGAGCCAACGAGTTCAACATTTACTGAGTACCTTTTGCATGGAAGGCACAGTGATAGATAATGCATTTATTAAGATCAGTTGAAAATAGTCACTTGTATTGAGATGTTTAGGGAGTTACAACAGACTAAAATTTTGTATTTTTTCCCTATGTTTTATGAATAGAAGTTGTTGAAAAGATGTTTTGAAGAGATATAGGTACATTTAGTAGGTTACCTTCAAATTTAAGAATAAGGACTTGAGAGTAGAGGTAAGATAACCCTAAAGGAAGTAAACTGGTCCTGGGCCATTGTCCTGCCTTACCCGTTGGTCTTCTGAAGACTTTATTTAAGTTATTTAGAGGTCATTCATGAATCTAAAGAAATACCTTATTTCATTGTTATCACAAATCAATGCATATGAAATACAACTTAACTGCATCTAACAAGGTGTGGTGTTTTATACACACAAAGTAAACATTCATATAAAGGAATCAAAAAAGAAGAGAAATGTAAAGCTGTCTAAATAAAGATTTTGAGTATTAATGGCACCATATCCACGTTCCAAAGAACAAAACAATATAAATAAAAAGCTATTGTCATGATACAAAACAGTAAGTTCAAAAACTAGGGCAATAGTCAACTTTTCAGGAAATGAAGGACTAAGATGGGCAAGAAAAAAACAAAGAATTAAGTATCGGGTACTTAGGAATAGTTCATAAAAAGCTATGGGTTTTGATTATGTGGAGTCAATTGGTAAGTGTAACAGTGCAAGGGATATTTAGATGTGTTTCTTTACACACATACAGACACACATATTCATATATATACATATACATTTAACTCTTTTGTATATACCTTGTGCTAAGGAATGCCAGAAAGATGAGTTAAATTTTTATAAACCCTTTCTTTCCAATTTGCTTTGATGTTAAAAAAAATTCTTCCAATCACAAGGTCTACACTGCTCCCAAATAGAAATTTCATAAAGTTTATTTTGATAGATTGGACTCTATATTTGGGAGGGTTACCATAGATTGAACACATCTCTGATGATTGTCTTGTGTTCCCACTTGAAAACTTCTTACTTGTCAGTTGGTCTGAGGCTTATCAACTGCTGTAGTCTCATTTTGATCCATTGCACAGTATTTTTTTACTGCCACCAAAGGACTTAGCACCCTAACAGAAGCATCATCCCTTGATAACGGATATGATTATCTTTCAAGCTACCCATTTAGTAGTAGAATATCTATCAGAATCTGTGATTAAAGAAAAGAAGGTGCTTTGGAAAAATGTTCCTCTCATTTCCATTGACTTTCAAGGTCGAGTTTTTTTTCCTCATGTGGCATCTGTATTGTTTCTAATTTTCTCAGTTTGGGTGAAAACATGGTTGGGAAATTAAGAAGAACTTAGAATTAGCTTTCTCAGACATCAGGATAGTGAGCTGGATTGTAAATTCTGTTCTATTGTTTAGATTCTTATTGTTGGTCACTGAGTCTCTCTGGACGTCTATTTATTTTTCAGAAGCATTATCCCATCATGTATCTATTCATTCCATCAATAAGTATATATTGATGATGTAGTATATATGTATATGTATCAATTGAGTATACTGGGCATGGAAAGAAAAAATATTTTCAGTGACTTGTGGAGTTTATTGTATTACATTTACATGAAAGACTTCCATAAAACAGGGAATAGGGACCTCAACCGATCCAGAAAGGTGCCTGTGAATCAAGGACATTTGAACTGAGATTAGCACCTTAAAGATAAGTTAGAGAGGGAAAAAGAATAGAAAATAATTTTCTTTTTTAAAAAATTTTATTAGTGAAATACCATGACGTACAGTTGTAGACTTACAAATTTTTGTGCTTGGGTTTCAGCTATACAATGATTGAGTACCCATCCCTCCACCAGTGCCCATTCTCCACCACCAATGAT
>JAOXYA010000015.1:24980594-24992057 GCA_028565675.1 Sorex palustris
CTCGAGCGGGCCCAGTAACGTCTCCATTGGAGACTTCGTTGTTACTGTGTCTGGCATATCAAATACTCTCGGTAGCTAGCCAGGCTCTCCAAGAGGGGCGGAGGAATCAAACTCGGGTCGTCGGCCATGTTGGCTGCGTGCAAGGCAAACGCCCTACCGTTGTGCTATCTCACTTACTTATTTATTTAAACAAATTTTTATTTAAATAAAATAAAAAGGATTTTAAAAGGGAAAGAGGGTTTTTGAAACGGTAAATCCATGTATTTTTTGTTCAAAGGATATACTCGAATAACTATCAAATACTCTAGAACAGTAATTCACAATTTTAGGTGCCCATTGGAATTACCCAGATGGTTCCAAAACAGGAGATGTCAGAGACCCCTGAGATTATAATTTGATTGCTCTTAGGAGAAACCTCATCACAGAAATCACAGAGCTCGGCAGGTGATTCTCAAGATCAGCCAGAGCTTAGAACCATCAGTTTAACGAGAGTTAAAGAATAACGGGGCGGGTGGGGGGCGTGGTCATGGTAAGGGATGGGAAATTGCTGTTTTAAAAAAGGTCTCAAGAATTGTTCTCACAAAATAATCTGTTTCCCCAAGTCATTACACTTGATTTGATCTAATCCATTCTTATGTCGATGAAGGAAAAGTAACAGACTTTACTACCTATGTGAGACAGAAATACTTCTATTCCAGTGTCTACACATGAAAGATGAAGGAAATAAACTAGTATTTATTGAATATCTCATGAAAATCCAGGACCGGATTAGATAATTACAAACATAAACTCCATTTGCCCCCATATCAATTCCTTCTTCTGGCATGCCTATCTCCCACATAATATCCTCATGTGCATATCTTTGTATAAGTGTATAATACCAAAGTATAAAACTCTTCAATTAATACAATTAATACATAGTTTGTCTATAAGAAACTGTCATAAAAATAACGTACTCTTTAAAGTGGAAAGGATACTGTTTCTGCCATATTAATGTTCTTCTGTGCCCTGAATTAATGTGAAAGCAGGTGTTTAGGCATCACACAAGATTACTGTGTGTGCGAATATTACAGTAAATATATTCTTATTACTGAACCACAGTGTTCACCCTTGTAGAATTCTGGTTAGAATATATTCATGGATAACACTTAATCCAGTGGTTAATCATGGGTTATATAACTTAAAAATGGAAAACTCTGGCTCCTGATGCAATCTGAAGGTTTCTCTAATAAACCATGCTGGATATATAAAAAAATCCTTTGATACCTCCCTCTGCTTCCATTTCAACTTAGTTTTCTGCAACCATCACTCTTATTCTCTTCTGTTAAAACACACCAAATCCTTCAAACTCTCTAACCTCCAGACACTCTGGGTTCTTTTTCTCTCTGTCTCACCCTGTCTCTGTACTCTCTCTCTCTCTCTCTCTCTCTCTCTCTCTCTCTGTTTCTCCTCTCTCCCACTCTTCCTCTCTTACTCTCCCCATCTTTGTTTTTCATTCCCTCTGTGTCTTCTCAGACAAGTTGAAACCGCTGCTTGAAACTAAATAAGTCACTTTTTCAAGCACTTTATTTATATATGTATATATATTCCCTGAGAGTACTCCAAGTTGTTAGTACTTATATCTTTATGTCTCCCCAATATAAGCCTCATAGGCAAAGGAATCTAATTTATTTTTTCACTACAGGGTGCCAAGCACTTGACCTCAGTTGATTTACAGTAGCCACACAAAGTTGTTTAATGAAAAAAATGACATACAGATAAAAAAAATCAGCAATTCAAACAGTTTTCAAATGTAGTACACTGGCCAACTTTTTATAGATTATAGTGATTTGTAAAACAAGGCAATGTTCTGTCTTTTTCAGCTATGACCAAAAGATCCAATTAAAAAATAAATTATTCAAAGAACAGAAGGCAATTGAAAGATCCTTGGCCAAAAATAGTTAATATTGAATGATTTTATCAAACATGGAAAATTACAGGTTCTGTTATTAGAAGATAATAGAATTCTTGTAAAATATTTAAGAGGAACAAGACAGCAACATATGAAATTGGATATGAAATTGAGAAATGACTAGTTTTTTATAACAGTGATATTGTTTGTTCTAAAGTAAATATCAAACATGATAGGTAAATTAATCTGATTCTTGGACATAATAGCATTCCTGTGTCTTAAATAAAAATGTGATGGGATTGATTTACAGTCTCCATGGTATACTGTCATAAATAGCTGTTTCTATAACCTTGTCTCATGCTTCTGCATTTGTGATATGCATAATTTGAACTGTAAAAGTGTGATAACAGAAGACAGTTGTGAGGCAATGGTACATCTGTTATAGAATAAGGATGTCACACATCATGAGGGCAGATCAAGAGGCGTGATCCTCATGATAAGTGGAAAGATATTAAATGTGGAAATGATGTTAATTACTTTCTAAATGTCATTTATTCAGTGTGTTCATGCTATATTAGCAAAAACGTATTTATTATCTTTTAATGGTGACTGGGACAAATAAATACCATATTGCTGAAATTATTAAATCCTTTTAATAGGAATGTGTTTGTATCTGTTAAACTTATTTTTACATGTTAAATTCTAACGGATTAGAAGTACAGTGATCTGCGTAATAGGAGCAATAGGAATATGCACTTTTTCATATCTTGGTTCAGTTTTTTAAATTGAAAGATATACAAAGAAAGGAAGTCAGGGACCAGAGTGATAGTACAGTGGATAGGATATTTGCCTTGCACATGGCCAACCTGGGTCTGTTCCCCAGCATCCCATATGGTCCCCCAAGCACCACCAGGAGTAAATCGTGAGTGCAGAGCCAGGAGTCACCGCAGAGTAAACAGGAGTAACCAGGAGCATTGCTAGGTGTGACCCCCAAAAGCAAAAAAATAAAAAAAGAAAGGAAGTCAGTATGAAGAGACATTAAAAATTAATATGGAAACAGCATTTATAAAGCACATTTGCATATCCTTATTATCTAGGATTATAATTCACAATTCTGATTTGTAAGCAAATATTTTATTAAATGTTATCAGTATCTTCTGATGCACAGGTTTAAACAATAAAACTTTTTTCACATAGCTTATCAAACCAACACATTTATTTATTTAAATATGTGTATAATAAAATCCTTTATACGATTATTATCCACTATTAGCAATGCCAGGAAAGTCACATTGGCATGGCTGGTATTTCTCTCTCTTACTAATCGTCAAGTATTCATTAAGAGTTGCAAGAAGTAACACGCTTCTTAAGAATGCTGTGTCACAGTAACTTCAATAGTATCCTAAGCCATACAACCTCAATAAAAAGTAAAAGAATGCTGTGTCTCAATAATTTTCATTTCTAATTTTGGGGTGTTAGTGATTGAAGCTCATGCTTCATATAGGCAACAAATGCTATTGCTGAACCATATCCCTAGCTTATTTCATTTTTTGATTACTTAATGTAACTTTACAATGATATCACACATAATTCTGAACCAGAAAATAGGCTCACACCCTCGGAAGAAATATTCATTGTGCTTTCCTATATGCAAGGATGTTTGTCAGACACGGGGGTGGAGAGATGCCATGAAAGTGTAAGTATCAAAATGATACATAAATTCATACGTATACAAGAGAGCATATTACATGACTGTGCTACATAGAGTTACCACCCAGGCCCAAAGATGACTTTTGATGAAGGGTTTCGGAAATATTTCCATTACCAACAATTGTCCTTTCAATAATTTAGGATCATTTGATATTAGCATCACAACAACCTCTGGTGATACGTATTTTTTATATTCAAAAATAAAAAACCAAAACAAAACCTGTCCTCGTCTACTTAGGTGCTATCTATATTTCCAAGTATCAGCGGTTCAATCAGAAGCAAAAACTATATATTTCATACAACGTAATTTGAGAAACAACAACCGCACCTAGGCCCCAGGTGTTGGCCATCAGGAGGATAAGGTTCTCGTGGGAGTCTCTTTCCAGGCCACGAGAGCCACGGGGAGCCCATCAGCTGCCCTCAGGCCACTTTAAGTGCGCCAACGTTTCCGGCCCAGTCCTAGTAACAATGTTTCTTAGAAAGATGCGCAGTTGTGTTTCAGTTCGCCTTCAATGCGGAATCTGCCCATTGCGCACTCCATCCTCATCCTGGGGGTCCAAGTGTGTCCTGGGCTGCTCACACCCGACCCATGCCTCTGGCACCACCATGAGAACTCGTCCTGGAACTCTGAATCGTGGCCCAGGGGACTGCAAATTTGGTGCTCCCGAGAAAAATTGAGAAAAGCAAAACGCTTAAGAAGACGGTGCCAATTGGTGCCAGTGTGACTGAGCAAATGCCCCTCACTAAGTCGCCTGCAGGAGCATGTCTTTCCACTTCCCTCCTCCTCCTGTGAGACTAGATGAGCAGCAAAGGGATCCCCCCTGGAGTCGGGAGCTCTTTCACCATGTGTCCCCGCTGGACCCTGTGGTGAGTCTGCACAGGCTCTTTCAGAGCTATTTGTTTTCTTCAAAGTGTGCCCAAGGCGCTGTTTTTGGGGAATGGTTTCTCAGCTGCAGATCTTGGACTTTGGCTTCCCTGTTTTGTTTTGTTTTGCTTTGTTTTTCCTTTAGGGGAAAGATTTGGCCTTTAGAGTTTCTTCCTGCTTGTGGGACCACCAGCTGTGTGTGCATTGTTTGTGCATATCTGAGAGATGGTGGCTGGCCTGTATCTGGGTGTTGACCTCAGGTGCCCTGTGCGATGTTCTCACAGACTATTACTCTGCCTTATAGCTGGAACAGGCAGGCAGGGGTTGACCTTTGGCAGTGAATTTTAAGTATTCCTAAAAGGAAGGTATGTTCTGTAAAGGAGTTCCTCTCTCCCTACCTTCCTTGTAGCTCAAATTCTAAGGCCAGGATCCATTCAGATACAGACAGGAATCCTAATAAGGCTTTGAAGATACCCACCTGAGCACAGAGCTTG
The DNA here is from genome assembly GCA_028565675.1 of Sorex palustris. Lineage (NCBI taxonomy): Eukaryota > Metazoa > Chordata > Mammalia > Eulipotyphla > Soricidae > Sorex > Sorex palustris. Next base: position 24,985,555 of record JAOXYA010000015.1, read on the forward strand.
ATATGGCCCTATGAGGGATAGCCTGCCTCAAAGGCCCCAAGCATGGCAGCTTGGGGCAGGCTATAAAATTAGCAGCTAGCTTTGCCAAAGAGAGCCATTCATACTCCATGCTGGGGTTATTCTGAGGCTGCTTGCATTGCAAGTTGGGTTGTGTAATTCCTTTCTTTTACCTTGCAATTCCCTTTTGAAGTCACCTGCAAATTTCAAATTGGGCTGCTTATTTGATGTATGTTACAATATTTTTCTTCTCTCTCAATGAAGTCTTCTCTGGAAATTCTGTAATGTAAAGAAAAGCATCTGATCCCAGTGCAAATTGGGACTAACATCCTTCACTAGTCCTGAGCTCAGCACACATGTGCATTCTGCAACATAGCTGTAGATTTCATGTCTGTTTGATAAGAGCTGAATTCAGAATTGTCCCAAACTAGCATCATAAACTAGACCTCCAACATTCTTCTGTATGCATGTTTGGATTCCTAAGAAACACAGAGACTTTTTCAGAATAGAACACAGTTCTGATGACTGTGAATGCAGAAATAGCCAGAAAAAAAGGTCTGACAGGTGCATGGCTCAAAATCAAGCTTATAACCAACCACTGAGGCATACTCAAGCTAGTATCAGTTTTTGAAGGAGTTCCCCTTATAGAAAGCTTATAGAAAGCTATAAGCTATTAGAAAGCCTATAGAAAGCTTATTTCTATTTCTTTTGCTTTAGAATTCCTTTAAAGTTGTTTGGTTGATTGAGATTCGGTGTTTTAAAATACTGTGAATAATGGTTTTTCATGCACATAATTCCAACACCACACTCATAGGAACCTTATTCTTGATGCAAATAGGGTGAGGTGAGGACAAAGAAAGTTTTTATGTTCATCTTTAAATTCATCACAGGATATCTGAAATGACAATTTCATAATTGTAGTAACATAAATATATCTTGCCCTTTTTTTGCTTGTTTAGGTTCCTAATGCTATATTTTAGCTATTATGCAGAGCATGAACATTAAGTTCCTTTGTGAAAATTTCTAAGTGGGATATCAGATGTGGCCAGGGTGGGCATGGTCATAAATATGAAATGAATGCTTGATTATCATGTGATTATTAATTTCAGTCTTTATGAGTTTGAGGCTCAAAATGAAAATTGTATTTTATTGAAAAACTGTTTTCTGACACCTTCTGGCACTGTTTTGTGTGGCATTGTTCTGTGTGTGTCTGCAGAAACAGAAACTGGGTGCTTGGGATAGAGACATTTGGGTCTTGGAGTTCTGCCGCTTAATGATACACTACTTTGCCTTTCCTTATTCTATGGCTTGGCTTAATGCCAGCCCAGTTCTTAAATTTCTCTAGTTTCCTCTCATCCCATTCATTTGTTCACTCATTTGATATTTTTCTGGGGCAGTGGTTGGAGACCATATGGAGGATCCAGCCTTTGGAGGATTGGAAACAACAGCAACAGCAGGCCTGCTGGTGACTTACAGTGTATTGTTTAACTGTAAGCCACAATTGTCAATCTTCTCCTCACTGAATCGGCCCCAGGCAGAGGGGCCACACAGCTTGGTGTCAGAAAACATCAGGCATCTCAGACCTTCACCAAGATTGGCAGTGCAGGCAGAAAGGAAGCCTTCGCCTGGGGGATATCACTGCAGAGTTTGATAGCTGTTAGGAGTTAATCAACAGCTTCAGTGAAGGCATCAGGCAGTATCAGGAAGAGTAACAAGTGAATACCAATCAGTATCAAGGAAAATAGAATCATTTGCTTTACCAAATGTCTGTCCTTTCCAAAGGACTGGGGCCCTGCATATACAAAGAAAATCAAAGTACCTTCCATAACTTTGTCCCTAGCATTACATATGACTATGAGAAAAGCTGACTCTTAGCTTATTTCACTGTAACATGAAGCAACTGAAATGGAAATTCCTGAGAATCATTCTGAAGTTTCATATTCTTGGACCTTTCATGTCCTTTAGTCAGGTGTTACTTCCTCTCTGAAAAATATCCATACTTAGGTTTATTTGATTAATTTCTCCTTGGACACTTTTTCATGTTATGTAGTTTTGAAAACGTGTTAGTTGATTCCAGGTGCCTTATCACAATATTAGGCATTAGTAGCATAAATAACATTTTTCTCTTAGTTATAGAAACTGGGAAGCTTGACATCAAAATGTCAGAATGTGGGTTTCTATCTGACATAATGGCCAGGATAATAGATAATAGTATCCATGTATATTTGGGATAGAGAGGGAGTTATGTACTCTTTTCCTTTTCTAAGGCTTTAATAATTTGATCGCATTTAACATTAAGAAGCTCTGAAAGACCCTGTCTCTAGCACTTGATTTGGGCTTATAGTTTCATATAGTTCCATACATTCATAACAATAGAGTTGTAATAATCAAGAAACTATGTGAAGCAGATTTGGGGGGGGGTTGTTTGTTTTTGCTTTTTGGGTCACATCCAGCAATGCTCAGGGATTACTCCTGGCTCTGCACTCAGGAATTACTCCTGGTGGTGCTCTGGGGACCATATGGGATGCTGAGGATTGAAACCTGGTCACCGGCATGCAAGCCAAGTGTCTTCCCCACTGTACTATGACTCTAGGGTGTGAAACAGTTTTTAAAATCACCGTTTCACTGAGTCTTTGCGGCTCATGGCTTCAGTATGTTTTATTTATTTTCTTCCAGCCCCTCCTCAATCTCTACCTTCCAACTCTTGCTCCATGTCAGAGTCTTTACTTTCTTTACTTTGTATGTGTGAGGTTAAAGATTGATTATAGGTATTGCCCCATTCCCCCCCCCCCACGCAAAATGTATGAAACATTCCACACTCATAAATTCGTAGTAATCTTTTAAGACTTAATTAAATAAAACTCCTGAGTTTTTCCTTAAGTTCATCTTCATGTAAATGCCTCTCAAATTCTTGTTCTATTTTTCAACAGTAGTTTATTATATTTTATAGTAACACTTGTTCTCTTGGGAATAATACAATCTCTTTTTTTCTTAAATTGTTTAAATGTGGTAACTATGATAGTTGAGATAATGTTTCACATTTTTTTTTCAGGTATATAGAAAATCGTGTTATTTGTTGTTTCGTGTTGACTAAACCTTCCTCACAAGACTGTAAATAAGAAACTGAACACATTTTTGTCTGTATGCAGATTTTTCTCCTCTTCCCCTCAACATTAATTATGTCTAATGCCCCCATTTTCATTTCTATATTTTTAATTGTTGCTGATAACAACCTGGAAAAAATAAGGTAGTCAAGCTAGTATGTTGTATTGCTTGGGTTTATTACCTATAAAACACTTTGGATTTAGTGTTATTTTACTGTTTTTAGACTTTCTCTGTCCTCCACTTTTTAAAACTAAGGGTCACACTTGGCAATGTTTAGGCTTTTTAGTGATAAGGTTCAATTGTGCTTGAGCTATGAAGACCACACTTGGTGATGCTTAGGAGTCTATCCATAAAGTATGGGGGATTAATATCTGAGTCTCACACAATGTAGGCATGTGCTGTGTAATTTGGGCTTTCTCCACGACCGCCACTGTTCAAATTCTTTAATAATATGGATAAAAATTGTGTGGCATTTAGAATAACTAGATGAGGGAGTACAATATTTTAAAGGGGGCGTGCCCAGATCTACTTGGATTCCAGAGTTTAGGGAGGAGAAGGAAATAAAGAGTAGAGGGGGATGAGAAGAGGATACAGATGAGAAACAACAGGGGCCAGTTTAGAAAATTTATGTACAAAAGTGTTGTTAAAGAATCACAGAGACAAGTCTTCAAAGGACAGAGTCAACAACACTTAAATCAAGAGACTCAAAGGTTAACAACCAAACTTAGAAAAGTGCCTGTCGGAAGGGCGGACTGGGGAGGGAAAAAGGGGATGTGGGAGGGGATCCGGGAACATTGGTGAAGGGAATTTGACACTGGTGTTGGGATTGATGCTGTAATATTGTATGTCTAAAATTGAACTCTGGATGATCTTCTAAATCACTGTGTTTTAATTAAAATGTGTTTATTGAAAAAATAATGGCTATAATTAGGATTTTAGATTTTATTTTATAAGAAAGGAACAGCATATAAAATTATAGAGCCTTGAGTTAGAATAAAATAACACTTTAAAGGAGAATATTCTAAAACATCACCATTAAGAAACAGATAACATTTAACTCTCTACTCCTTTTTCCCCCTAGAGAAATAAAATAGGATCCAGAGACTCAGAATAAAATATGTGAACTATCTGGGACACAATACACATTATTCAACAGAAGAATTATTAGGGCAACATGATCCATTCTCCAAAAAATCAATATATATAAACTCAATTTAAGCCATATGTTGAACAAAATAATATCAAACATCGTCAGTAAGTCAATAATGGGAAAGAAAATATGCTAATAATAAATGAATATATAAAAATATCAACAGGAATAGAATAAGATCTATGAAAAGAGCCAACTATAAAGTTTAGAAGCACAAAATGCAATAACTGGAATTTAAAATTCTATAGATTCAGTTGAAGATACAGGATAGAGTCAATAAACAAAAAAATAAAGAGACCCCATATTATGCACTTTCTTTCCCACATTCTATGCTTTTAGATAGCTTACTAATTCCAAGTGAGGTAGTTCTTTGTATATTTATGGAGGGTCAGTTTAGTAGCAATATTTTTCTTTAGTTTGCATTAAAATTTCCTTAATGCTATTTCAAATTTGAAAGATATCCTTGATGGATAGTGTTTTCTTGTTTAGAAGACTGTTTCATTCATCCCTTTGTATTTTGTATACTTCCTGTCTCTCCCTCTGACCTTCTGTGGAGAAATGTCTGATAATCATATGGACTGTGTGACTTATATTTTACTCCACTTTTTTCGTGCTTGTCTCTTTCCTCTTTTGATTGACTTTTATCATTATAATTATAATATGTCTTGGTGTGGATCTGCGAGGGCTTATTTTCCCTGAAATAAAATAAAGGAGCTCTTAAGCCTCCTAGATCTGGGTGTCTAACTCCTTTTTAAACTTGGAGAAATTGTCAGTTAAAACTCAAAACAGAATTCTCCATTTTCTTGCTCTTCTGCAAATTCTATGATGAAGTGTTGTTCCTGTTAATGTAGTACCATATGGCTTTTTTCTTGTTTTTAATTTTTTGTTGATTTTTGGAAGCTTTTCAGTACTTTTATTTTGAACTCAGATTAATTTTTACCTTTTATTCTGCTGTTGAATCTTTCTATTATAATTTTTAGCTTAGCTACTGACTACTTTAGCTTGATGATTTTTGTTTGGACACTTTTCCAGATTTTTTCATGTTCTCTCTTGACTGAAGTTCATTTCCATTACTCTCACTTCAGTAAGAATTGCCAGGACTGTTGCTTGTCATCGTCTTTTGGTAGCTGTTGTATTGTGTGTTCTTTCTAAGCTTTTGACTCAATCCACTGGTGCATGTATGTTGCTCCATCTCCACATTATGTCTGATGCTCTCTGGATCTGGGTGGGAGATGTGACATGTGTTTTAGAAGGCCTGGTATGATCAGATATTTAAGATCACCAATATCAAGGAGCTATTAGGCTGCTTTAGTAGCAGAGCCTTACTGGGAAGGATTTAAGAGGAGGTTGAAGTCTCAGTACCAATCTTGTTGTGGTATGTAAACTCTGAAGTTACAGCGAGAAGAGTTTGACCATAAATTGGCAAGGCAGCATAGGAGACATTGGGGCCCTTTAACTAATTGTCTATGCATGGTATTTTGTCTCTAGGGTGCAGCTTGGTTGAACCCTACCCCTTCCTTAATCATAATCTCTCAGACATCACCAAGCTCAACTTTTTGTAGGGGTTGTTGAGTAGTTTTTCTCAGAATTTTCCCTAGGGATCTTACTATGAAGAGTGAGATCCATTAGGATGTTTACCAGCAGAGGGCTCAGCAAGTTTTAGATCATTAACGTTAAGAAATACCTTCCTTGAAAAATATCATGGGTATCCTGATAGGCACCACTTTGGATTTGTATAGTGTGTACGATAACACTCTTTTGTCCTTCCTCAGGTAGCTTAGGTTTGTCAGATCACACCCATCCAAGGACACTGAACTTGTATTGTAAGCAATGTCCTTTCTGTGTGGACACAGGATGACAGTTAATATTATGCTTTGTAACTTGGGAGTTGATTGACTCTGAATAATATTTACTCCTGGGCATCTGTGTTCTTGACTCAGTTGCCCTTAGTTCCTAGCATCCCAAAAGCAGGGTCCCAACGAGGGACTGAATGGACCCAGGCAAGTTGTGAGCTACCCTGGCATCGAAATGGGCCAGGCCAAAGCGCCATGATACTCAACTATAAGTTAAGGGCATGATCGTGGACAAATGCTGTCATGATCCAAAAGTAAGTAACGATGAGACTAGGACCCTGCTGGGACTAGGAAGACTAACCTGGCCTGAGGACTGCGGAATATATAGTGAGATGTCCTCAGGAAGAACCAAACTCTAAGTTTATATCTTTTTTTTTTTTTTTTTTTTTTTTTTTTTT
>JAOXYA010000015.1:25197804-25208766 GCA_028565675.1 Sorex palustris
ATTGGAGACTTTGTTGTTACTGTGTCTGGCATATCGAATACTCTCGGTAGCTTGCCGGGCTCTCTGAGAGGGGTGGAAGAATCGAACTCGGGTCAGCCATGTTGGCCGCTTGTAAGGCGAAAGCCCTATCGCTGTGCTATCACTCCAGCTCTCCCTTCACTAATATACATTTCTATCACCAATGTTCCCGTTCTCTTCACCCTCCAGCCTGCCTTATGGCAGGCACTTTCTGTCTCTCTGTCTCTGTCTCTCTCTGTCTCTATCTCTCTATCTCTGTCTTTCTCTAGTATCGTCTGTTTCTCTCTCTCTCTCTCTCTCTCTCTCTCTCTCTCTGCATTATGTTGTGTACTACAGGTACTAAATAGTTATCATTTTTGTCCCTTTACCAACTTTCAGCACTGCTTTTGTACAGAGCGATCATTTCCAATCATCATTGTCATAGCTGTCCATTCTCTGTCCTAACTGCCCTCCCCCTCACCATTTGTGTAAGCTTTTCTGAAAAATAAACTGGAGTTTTGTGCTTGATAAAGGAGACCATAGAAGTGAAGTGTGTTTCTATCATGTTAGTGGTACATGCAGGCCACGTGACACATCTGTCTTGACATTTATACTAGTCTTGTGGATGAGATTCATTTAATAGAAAGCTGTGCATTTCCTCTAATTTCCAGATAATATTTTTGAATAATTGTGATTCCCTTCCCACACACAGCCAGGTAGAAAGTTTAGCTTATACATGTGAAAGAGGAATATATTAATTATTTGAAATTCTTCTACATATATTTGTCTCTTTTCCATTTATCTATTTATCTTTGTTTATTCTATCTTTTGCTTACATTGGTGTGGGCTCAAGGATATCTGTTTGCTTCTAATATAAAAAAATGCGATTTAATTTTAAGCTATATAATTGAAAACAGGTAGTGGTGACATCCTCAAGTAGACTCAAGACTAACATTTCAAGAATCTTTATGTCCACAATATGGTGGTACTCAAGGATCACTCCTGGCTGCCTCTGGGGACCATATGTTATGTGGGGGATCAAATGTGTTTGGCTGTGTGCAATTCAAATGCCCTATCTACTGCACTATTGCTCTAGCCTCAGTAGAGTGGTTTTTACTCTCCCTTTTCCCTATTTCTGCATTTCTGTTGATGGCATAGATCCCAGCTTCTTAAACCACAATTGGGCTCCATATGCAGCTGTATAACTGAATGTGATGGTTGACAACAGTAAAAGGTTGCTGAATGCTCAATGATCAAAAGTTCATTCAGAAACAACCATACAATTTTTGAGGTGTTTCTGGCAGCAATTATGCAGATAAAATCTTTTTTTCCTTCTTAGAGCCACTTTCTAGGATCATTTAAGATTGACAGGTGCTGACTAGGGGATATTCTTCAAGTTATAGACCCTGCACATACCTTGTATGAGAGAATTCCCAGTTCCATCCCTCTGCATAGGACAGTATGCACCCTCCATCAATTTCTGACATGGCTGTTATTAAAAATAATATTACTATGTGCAATATTTCAAATTTATAGTGGCTGTTCACCAAAGGGTTTTTGGTTGCTTACCTCTCATTAAATAACCACTTACTCAGCTTGCATTTTTTTTTCAATCAACTCCCACATTTTATGAATTGTAGCTTCTGAGACTTTGTTCAGTTTTTCTGTCTATTGCTTCATTTCCTTGTATTCCTGAGACTTAGATATCTAAGGCATTATAACAGAAAAAATAGGTTATAATAGGCCAATAAATTTAATATATGGTCAAAATTAAAGAGGATTTAAAAGTAGTTTTTAATTGGAAAAATATCATCAATAAATAAAAACTAAACAGCTGTGAATTAGTTGGTTGGTATGACATATTGGAAGGTGATACAGAGAACTTAAATGCCCTTCACCTAGAGAATCCTACTGTGAGAAAAATAACTTATTGGTAAAAGGAACCATATCTAGCCTCTGCAAGATTCATGCCCGTGAATTTGGGGTGAAATTCTAAACATAGAAAATTCAAACTTGTAAATGAATACCTGAAAGGGGTTAAAATGCAAATTATTGGCTTAATAGTAGACTGCTTATATAAATCCTAGGGAAAATGTAGCACGTTTTAAATGTAGATTAATGATACCTCTTGCATATACCTCTTGTCTACACAAATCTTGGCTTCTCATTTCTTTTTTTTTTAAGGGTAGGGCGGAAGGTTTTGGTGAATAACCAAATAATGCTAGAAAATCCACAGATCATTCCCAGAGATTCTTGATAACTGGACCTAAAGGTTCAGTATGATATCCCAAGGATGTCAGGAACCAGGAACCAGGAACCATGAATCCATTCCTGTTGTTGTCAAAGGCCACCAAAGACTGCCCCCCCCCCAAGAAGTTCTCAGAGGTTCCAGGAATATATCCAGGAAGGCTAATATGTATGGGGAACACAGTATCCAAGATTGAACTGTGGGGTCCTATCTCCCTGGCTCCAATTCTGGTTTCTCTGTTTCCTACTAAAACTATGAATCTGAAGAATGATATGATTCAATAGTTCCTAATAAAATAGGAACTATTAATGTTCCCTATTTTACCTTTAAGAATTCTCAAACACTGAGTCAGGGACGTAGCTCTGGTTTCAGGGGTGGATGCATTGCAATCATCAGGACCTGAGTTTGATACCCACACTGCATGATCCTATATCCAGCAGCCCTGGGTGTGGCCTGATAGCTCCCCACTCTGCTGAGCCTGTGAAGCAACACATTGCTAGTTCAAGCATTGAACTCTGTGGTTACCAAGTAGGTTGGACATTCTTCAGTATACTCCACTGCCCAGAAAAAAAAATCCAGAATTTCTAAAAGTTGATTCGCATATTACCTACTTGAATGATTATACATACATGATTGGAATTGATCAATAATGCTCAAACTGTACTTTAATGAAAACTCTTCTTCATACTTTCTATACAAATACAAAATATTACTAGACAGACAGACACACACTATGGCAAAAAAGTAGTACTTAAATCATCTTGTTTTTTTATTTCATAGAAATTATTTACACTATAAAGTTTTGTGCTGTCAACAAAACAATAATTTTTAGATTTAAATTTTTAGTTGTTTTAATTTAGGGGTGATAGCATAGTGGGTAGGGCCTTTGCCTTGCACCGGCCAACCCGGGTTTGATTCCTCCACCCCTCTCTGAGAGCCTGGCAAGCTACTGAGAGTATCTCGCCTGCATGACAAAGCCTGGCAAGCTACCCGTGACATATTCGATATGGCAAAAATTTGTCGTGAGACTTGTTGTTCCTGTTACTGGTGTCCGCTCGAGCAAATCAATGAACAACACGAGGACAGTGCTATAGTGCTAATTTAGGATACTATCAAAAGGACTGAAAAAAAACTACAGTTAAATCTGATTATAAAAGCAATTTACCCCCAAACCATCTGAGCACCATGCTTTCATTGCTACAAGAGACAGTGATTTGTGCTAGAATGGAGGCGATTATTTTTTTAAATCATTTCAACATAAATATTTGTCTACAAACATTATTTGCTCAATAAATCTTTGAGAGAAAGTGAAATTATCTCTGTCAACAAATTAGTTGAATTGCTGAGTCAATAGGTATGGAATTTGCTGGTGTTCCATATAACCAAATTAATTTGATTTTCTAAATTTATACTCATGCTATCAATGTAAGAATGCCTTTTTCTACAATATTAATATAAACATATTAATGTATTAGTTACAAGAATATATTATCTGTGATTATATATTCTTGTGATATATAGATAGATAGGTGTACAGCTCTCTTTATAAATATTAGAGTGTCAAGGATCAAACTCAGGGCCTCCCGCGCTCCAGAGCACTTATACTTGGGCCATATCCCTGACCCTACAATTAAAAAAATTTTTTTTTCGTGTATCTGTGTGTGTATGTAGGGAATCAGTCAGGAGGGTTGACTCAGACCACAGTTCTGGCTCTGTGCTGTTTTATTACTCTCAGTGGTTTCATGGTACCATATGCCATGTTAGAAATCAAACCAGTGTTGGCAGCATGAAGTCACATACCTGTATTCCTGTACTATAGCTCTAGACTACTCTTTATTCCTTTTAGTGGATGAAAAATATGTTGTATTTTGAAAACAAAGCAGTCATTGTGTTTTTTTATATTTTTTTAAGGTCTGGCATTATCAAAAGAAATAAGATGCTAAATAAAAATCTTGAAGTCTATATTTTACAATTATTGATAGCTAACTATCTCCTCATAAATATATTTATCTCAGTATCTGAAGTATTTTAAAAGGACCATCTTTTTTAAATGCTATGAAGCATATATTAAATATATACATATAACTCTTCAGAATAATTTGTATAAGAATATGTCCTTTGGATTGAAAATGTCAAATATAGTATTGTATTGAGTGTGCATTGGCAGAATATTTTAAGGATGATTAACCCTAAAGTACTTTTATTTAAAAAAAATAGAGCTTTGGAAACTGTCTGCCAAACATTTTTCTATCATCTAGTAATAATTTTCATTTGACATATTTAGTGAGTGTACTCCTATGAAAGTGCCACAACATGAGCAGTTTTTATTGAAATGGAAAGGAAAGAACAAAAATATTCAATAATTATTTTATTGATGCACAGGGAATGAATTATTCATGGTTTCAGAGTATCTGTGAATAATTCTAATTACCTGCTTTTAAAAGGATATGAGACCCACTGAAAGTACATTAACAATTTTGATTGAACACCTTCTATCCAGTAGTATGTAGATGGCATGTGAACAAAAATCCACTGTGTGCATATATATGTGTGTATTTGTATGTATTTCTCATCTTCTAGGTGATCATTAAATACTATGCTTTGCTAGCCTCTTAATGCTTTGATAATGGTAATGTGATTATTCGAAGTGATAAAGCCAAATTATTCCCATTTCAAATGTATTATGCGTTTCTAAGAATTTCTGTTCATTTGTGGCTATGAAATATACTTTGAAACATAAAAAATACTTCAAAGGTTCATAGGATAAGACTCAGTTATATATCTCTACCTTCTCCTCAGTGAAGAGTGGATGAATGTGGTGTTAAGTCTGTGACTAATTGTTTTCACTCAAGGGTTTTGGATGCAAGCTACATATGCAACTATTGTTCATCTCTTTTCCTACCAAGGGCACCACTCCCACCTAGTCAATTGATTAAACTATTTAGCTCAGGAATTTGAGTGTCAAACTTGCCATAAGGGAACGGGTAGCATTTAATCTAAGTTTGCTTCTGCAATCCTTTTGCCTTTATCACGTTTTTAATTTCTCTGCTTTTTCATATCTTTCTGCTACTTGTTTTATTCACTGACATTTTTGCAGAAATTTCAACTGCACCTGTTAATTCTTCTTCTTATGTCCTCTCAGGGAGGGAAATCTTGCCCAGTGGTTATACTGCGTACTAAGCTTCTTTCCAAATCATTCATATTGTGTTGTAACACTGACCAGAATAGATGTACAGTATCTACGATTCTGATGGCCTTCTTCTACTATATGCCTTACTCTTTTACTGTTTTCCCCCAAATTCTGTGATTCCATACTAGTGAACATTTTTTTTTAATTTTCCCAAAGTTTTTTGCCTTCTTTAATCTAGTCCATTACTCTTGTTACTTTTTTGTGTCAAATGCGTACTACTACTCATCTACTTTTCATTCTCTCTTTACATGAATGCTGAGGCTTATTTATTTGTTTACTTAGCTAAATATTCCTAGAGTATCTTTATTAATTCCTTGAGATTAAGACATGTATTTTCTCTATGTTCCTACATACTCTTTACTACATACTCTTTATAGACTTCCATTGATATTATTTATTTATATTTCTGTAATTACCTATTTTCTTTCTTGCCATGACTAATACAAAGTTCAATTTGGTAGGAAATGTGTCACCATAAAAGGTGATTCAGATCATATGTATGTCATAGCTACTGACCCATTTCTATGTCCTAAATGTGTGTTAAATAGTACTTACTAAGTTTAAAGATATAAGAATTTTAGTTATTAGCCCTGGAAAATAGTGTATTTGGAAAATTAATAGCTTTTGCTACTTTTGAATGGTATTGAAAAATTAAGTTGAATAATTTTGTGCCAAATTTTGATTAGGCTAATGTTTGCTAAATGAAATTTTTGATTTTTTTTAGTTTATTTTCTTTAAATTTTCTTATAATTTCCTTTAGCGCATTATAACAAAAGTCAACTAAACCTTAAAAAGATGCCTCTAATTTTTATCACAACATTATTTCAGAACTATAACTAGACATCACTGTATCACTGTCATCCCGTTTATCATCAAATTACTTGAGCAGGTACTAGCAACGTCTCTATTCCTCCCAGCCCTGAGATTTTAGCAGCCTCTTCTTACTCGTCCTTTCCCAACAATTTGAGGCTCTTTCAGGGTCAGGGGAATGAGACCTGTTGCCATTACTGCATTTGGCATATTGAATACGCCACAGGGAGCTTGCCACGCTCTGTGCAGGTGGGATACACTTAGTTGCTTGCCAGGCTCTCCTAGAGGCATATATTTATATATTTTTCTCTATGATTTGTTGCCTACTGTCTAAACCCCATCAGATATGGTGTAGTGATTGTGGAAAATGGGTAGGAAGTTTCTTATAATGTGTTGCACAGCTGCGTGGTCTGGATTTCCAAATTGTTCATATTGTGTTGTAACACTGACCAGACAGAATAGATATGCAGTATCTACCATTCTGATGGCCTTATTCTACTATATGCCTTACTGTTTTACAGTTTTATAGTTAGACATAATATCTTTGATTATAGAAGTATTCTTTGAATCCTGAGAACAATGAGGACTTGTTTTAAACTCTTTAGGATAAAATTATTAATGCATTTTTCTCAATTTTTGTCCAATTAAAAGTACTTAGACTCATAAGATAAAGAAAAATACTAGGACAAAAGTTCTTAAGAGACCCTGGAGGAGTAGGTCAATGGCCTAGAATATCTTGTTTGCAAGTATAGGGGCACAAGTTTAAATCTCTGATATAACAGAAGACAGTCCTGACAACTGTATTGCTTGACTTGAGGGAGCAAGTCGAGAGTTGTTTGGCTACATATTTGGGAAACTAAACCTCAGGTAAGAGAGAGAGAGAGAGAGAGAGAGAGAGAGAGAGAAAGTGTATCCTGAAATATTTTCCCTTATAGCACAAAATAGTGCATTTGATAGCTCTCTAGTCATTGGGTGACCATTTGAAATATTCAGATGCTAATTATCACCTAAAATTCCCCTCTAAATAACCAGTTTGTGGATTAATGTATAACAATATATATTTATCATATAAATTATTAATATGTTTTAATAACTTAATTAATTGGTAAATTTCGTTGAGCTACTGGAATTTTTTAATAGTAGGTAATCTATTTGACTATTCAGTAATTTCAATGATAGCTATTCAGGTTCATCAAATGTAGATAGAAGCTAGCTTTTTCCCCCCATGTTTTACATATGTATTAAACTTAATAGGCTCAAATTATACTTGTTTGATGAAATGGGGTCAAATTGAATTACAGTCTCACTTGGTAGACAGAGAAGAGCATTGGACTTCTCAAAATTGTCAGAATAATAAAATCTCTTTGTGCACATAGATTTCTATGACCATGTGTAATTATTTAAATGTTTCTGTCTCATTTTTCTGTCTCTTAGAATGAAAAGCTCTAAGAATTTAAGTAAATTAGATCTTAATATATCAAGCCTTTTGTATCGATGCTAATTAAGTTTACAGAACTTTTAAGAATACAATAGTATGAGATTTTTAAACTATATATTAAAGATACAAAATGTTTATTATGTCTGGATAATATGCTTTGGGGTAATTTTTATATTATTCTTTATCTTTCATTTGGAACTTTTAGTAAATATTCTATTTATGATTGAGAGAGACTATTTCATTAATTAAATTAAAAGCTAAATTAAAGATTTTCAATTAAGATTTGAAGGCTTGAGGGCATGATAAGGAAGTTTATTGTTATATGATTCTGACAGTCATAAAAATTAATATTAAAATGATTCTTAAGAATCATTATAGAAAAATATCTTTGCCATCTTATCATAACCATTGTAATTTCCTGAAATTATCAGTTATCTCATGGATGATTTGGCCCCAAAGTTAAAATTCTTAGTTCTTCAGGCTTCCAATCAGTTAGTAATGAGTATCAAGAAGGTCAAGGAAGTCAAGGAGATCTTTAATGGAAGTAATTAAAAACCCAGTTAATGAGCAGATTTTCATTACAAAGATATGATAAAAAGATGGACTGTCACTATTTCTTTTTCAAAATCTTTGACGCAAAAAATATAAGATTGGAAAAATGTATCACCTCAACTCTCTGGAATAGAGTAACTCCTCCAAGGGAATAAAAAATGGATTAAATTTAATATTTGTTCACCAGTTACTAAAAGTTTCCTCTATCAATCTTTGTAGAAAAGTGTTTTGCTATGGAAGAGAATTCTAAGTATAAAATGAATGTTTCCCTTTGGTTTACCTGTTTTAATGATGACATACCTCATATAGAAAAAACTATAACAGCTACAACCGGTAAGAATATTAGGCAAGTCACATATCCTTTTCAAATTTTCTGATAGCAACAATTAAATTATTTTTTTAATTATGTAAAATTATTTTAATGTGATGTTATCAACTTTGGTAGGATAAAATGACTCCAATTTGATAAAAATTTTTACATTTAACTCATTGATTTGAAATGATTGTATTTTATGTACTTAACACCAAATGGTTCCTGATTACTATATTTGATAGCACAATAAAATAAAATAATGCAAAATTATATATAAGTTCATTATTCAAATATAATATACAGTATTTTGTCTTTGAGGAATATGTAGAGGAATATGTAGCAAAATGCTGACACATAACACATGCAATAAATCTCTCAGGCACCTGATTCTGGCTAAAGAAACAAGTAGCATTTTTATCTCACTTTGTGTGACATCCATTTATCTTCTCATTTATTTTATAACCAGGGTTTTTTGTATGCCTATGTCTAAAAATTTTTAAATAATGTTGGATTATTAAGTCATATAGGCTTTGTGTGCATACTTATTTATTTTATAATTTAAACATTACTGATATCATTGTTGCAACCTTTATTTAGTAAGAATCATTTAACCTGCAAGAAATGGAAAAACTTCATGTTGGCTTTGGAGCATACCTTAAAAGTTGTTAATATAGTTTCAGTCATATGGTGTGACCTTTTTAAACAGGTTCAATTAGCAGCTCATTTTAGTTACATTGGCTATAGATTTATTTATCTTCACTGAAATCCGAAAGGCTGAGTCAGTTTAAAATGTTGTTGGTTAAAGTCTGAACAAATATGGTAGTTGGTGGCAACTGACCTTATAACACTTCCTGCTAATGGCTGACAGTTGAGAAAAGATAATGTCCTCAGACTTTTCCTGGCAATGATCAAGAACCCTTTCTAACACTTAAGCACAGCATACTTCCATCTCATTTGGAATGATTTATTCACATCATCCTCCTGGACATATTAATGCCAAGGAGAAAGATTAAAGCAGTTAGGCCAAGACATTTTAATAGGGTCGCAGCTATTAATTGGAAGGGTGCTGACAGTAATTCTGAGGAGTGAACCATAATGCCGCCCACCATGATGTTTGTAACAAGAGCCCGGGCTTTGTATTTGTCAGCTTCCTCTAAAACAGTAATCACAATCATTGTCTAGATTAAAAACAATAACAAAATTGTATTCAGTTCTCCCTGAAAAGTGCTAACACCAATTCTCTATAAAGCTATTTTATTTGAAGTGTTGAGTATTTTAGATAATAATAGCAGTTTAACTGTTATCACATGTATAGTGAAGTGTTTCTATTATCTAGTTTACCTTTTGAATCCTTTATTTGTACCTATGCACCTCAATCTCAGTATCTTCATTGATGTCATTTTCAACTCTATTAACCACCTCTGCTACATTTTAATGTTATTTTGAATGTACATTGAGATGCAGATATAATGGTGGCTCCCTATAAATTTGTTTTCCCATTATAAACAGTGATATCACCCTCATAAAATACAATACTAGTACATCATTTAAGACTCTAAACTACAATATGGACAAATTATGAAGTTGGGCACTTAAGCTTGAAAAAAAATTCTCTACTAGGAAACAATTTTCTTACTTTACTACCTATAGATTACTGACTTTCCCGTCTTCCGTGTTGACATAAATATAGTAACATTTTGTTAAACAGAAATGCATCATGAAGCTATACAATCATGTAAATATTTTTTATTCTCCAATGTTGATAAATGAGAATTCATACGTTACACTATTGGTGCCCTGATAGGGACTGAGTTATAGTTGAATTTGATAAGTTGAATTTGGTAATGTTTACTATGGATATTTACAAGAATAGAGAGAATTTATGAGATAGCAGGAAACTTGTGGGCTAGAAATATAAGTGAATCAAATACAGTTTCAAGAAAACTGGTGCATGATGTCTAAACTTGTTTTTGATCAGTGAACGAGCTTACTTGATTTGGTTTCCAGTGGGAAAGTCTCAGAACCGATAGCTTGGAGACCTAACTTTGGAACTGAGATTTATTATACTGTTCAAAATGGCAACCTGTATTTAAGGTAAAGAAAAAAAGTGCTGTGTAATTACCCATTTTTGATATGACAGACCCTCAAAGTATAAGTAGGGTTTGGTGTTAGAAATACTCTGTTATTTGGTCTTTTTAGTTCTCAGCAAATTCAGTTGCAGAAAACATTTTGTTAATGCTGTGTATTTTTAATGACAACCATTGTTTCCTGGTCAAAGAAGAGACAAAATAGCATTTTTAATAAAACTACCTAAATGCTCTTACTCCATCAAGAAACTATTATCACTTAATCACTTAATCACTTAATCCCCGTTATTCATCGATTTACTCGAGCGGGTGCCAGTAACGTCTCCA
>JAOXYA010000015.1:25218218-25232295 GCA_028565675.1 Sorex palustris
TCTCCCACATACCTAACTTTTGGCTGTTTACTTTCTTGGTAAACTTTGCCCCAAGTTTTTTGGGTCTGGCCAAAGGCGCAGCAGCAATTTTGGGGTATCTGAAAGCATGACGGTGCCATCAGGCTGCTGATGCACTTACCTCACAGGTACAAATTGGCCTGCTGATGACACCATACCCCTGGTTGAAACAGTTTTAATGCAGATATATTCCTCTGCTTACTTTTGTTCATAGTTATGAGATTTACGGGGGTTTTTTCGTTTGTGTTTCTGGGCCACACATAGCTGTGATCAGGGCTTACTCTTGCTCTGAGCTTCAGGATCACATTGTTTTTGTTTTGGGGACACATTTGCCATACTCAGGGGTTACTCCTGGTTCTGTACACAAGAATTACTCTTAGTAGAGCTCAGAGAACATATGGGATGCAAATATGGAGCTTGGGTTGAATGCATGCAATGCAAACACATTACACACTGCTCTATCACTTTAGTCCCCAGGATCACTTCTGGCAGTGCCCAATGGACCATGTAAATTGACTGATGGGAAAGGGCTTAGCTGCATACAAGACAAGTGCATTATCTTCTGTGATCTCTCTACAGCCCTACTCCACTTTGTTTCACTCTTCTATCTCTCAGGCTCCAAGAGTATAAGAATTTTAATTTATTTTAATATATGCTTCTCAAACACATACCCTTTTTTAGGCTTGCTAAACTATTTATTTATTTATTTTTATGTAGGTGTACTACTATTTATTCAGTGACTTATTAGCTGATTGAATTGGGCATAAACTCCACCTTACTTTTTTCATATTTTTACTTATTGTTTTTCTTCTTATATTTATTTATTGAATCACTGTGGGAAAAGTTACAAAGCTTTCAGGTTTAAGTCTTGGTCACACAATGATCAAATACCTCTCCCTTTACCAGTACTCATTTTTCAACACCAAGAACCCCAATATACCCACTTCCCACCCCTCCCAATGCCTGTGAGGCAGATGATTTCTACTTAAATTTTCTCTACATTGATTACATTCATTATTTTGCCAAAAGATGCACCATTGGTGTTTAAAATTTTTCCCCAACAATCAAAATTGCTGAAAAGGCATTGTGAAATACTTTGTTTTCTATAACTGGTTATAAGAATCATATAATGATTTTGGATTTCTGCAAAGAGCCAGATAATTACGAGATTGGTATCTGTGTGTCTGGTGTTATGGCTTTGCCAGAGAGCCAATCATGGGGGGGGCAACTCATGACCTTGGTAGGGCGTGAAAGATGAGCCAGTACTGCCCCCTTTCCCATGAGACTGCAGTTGCCCCATCACCGCCAGCTCATACCTGGCTTTCCTATAAGCTCTGAGGTGGCGGCTACCTTGTTTGAGGTCCAGATGCATTTCTACCAAAAGTTGCTGGGTTTCGAGATTTGTTTCTGAGTCTCTGGGATCATGGCCCTTAGTCAGCTTGATCAGTATCCAGAGAGGTCGTTTTTAGGCAGTGACTCGGGGTCTCGTTGGGATGGGGAGGAAAAGGCCGGTTCCACACCCATCTGGTGAGGCCTTGCATGTCTCGTCACTGCAGGCTCAAACCTGACTGTCCAGTGACCTCTGGAGGATGGTGGTCACCAGGCTGCCAGGGGGAATAGGCCGAGGCATGAAGCCTATTCCCGCCTGAAGTGGCCCAGCACCAGTAACCTACTGCAGGAACAGGATGCATTTCTGCCAAAAGCCTTTAGGTTTCAAGGTTTGTTTCTGAGTTCCTGGGATCATGGCCATTAAGCGGTTTGATCAGGAACCAGAGAGGCCATGCTTCCAATTATCTGATGCACTTGCCTCACAGGTACAGATTGACCTGCTAGCAGCACCATATGCCCAACAAACACATACCTTTTTAAGGATGCAGATATCAGATACGTCCCAAATGCACACCTTGTTTGGGATTAGTTCCACTTTAAAAAAATTATTACATGTACACTATTGTTTATAAATAAAGAAGGAATATTTTAGTGGCATTAGTAAGTTTGATATTAGATAATACTTTTTATTGTTCAGTTATACATATATTAAAGTAACATAGTTTAATAGTACTGTCTCAAGTGCTGACTTCATAGTTAAAATCTGACTTTTTGAAAAGTTTGGTTAAAGTATGCTGACATTGCTACATATGAGGTAAAATTTTTTCTTCCAAATTTCAATGATGTTTAGGTTATACTGATCTTTATGTGTATAGAATTTAATAGGACTTTGGTGGAAGTTAAAGAAGTCTACAATGAATTTTGCACAAAAGACCTGGTGTAGGTGATGTTTTGCAATGATTTGCAAGAAAGGTACGATGAACAGTAATGTAAGTCCTGGTACCTCAATTAAAATGCTTTCTTTAAAAATGAGTACTCTTAGCAGTATTCACTTTATATATCTGTTCCCTTGTTCTAGTTCGGAAAAAGATAAGTCTGTGATACACTTAGAGCTACCAGTATAGTATAATTAGAATAAGAAAATTTAGCATGGAAGGAAAGAGTTAGATATGGGATCTGTTGAACTTTCATTTAAATTCTGAGTCACATTTTCAAGTAGCTGTATCTATTATAAGGGGAATGTAGGTAACAAATATATCTGAAACTATTTCTCCACTATGTAATGTCAACAAAAAGAGTACCTAGCTTTCTAAACTTTAGTGAGTGCCTGTGTTAGCCACACAAGAAACAATAAAATATATCTGATAGAAATAGCTTTCTGCTTTTTAAAAAATTTATTTATTGAATCACTGTTAGAACAGTTAGAAATCTTTCAGGGTTAAGTCTTGGTCTTGCAATGATCAAACACCCATTCCTTCACCAGTGCATAGTTTCCACCACCGAGAACCCAAATATACTTCCTATGTCACCTCTCCCTGTTCCTGTGAGGCAGATGATTTCCACCTAACTCTCTCTCTACTTTGATTACATTCATTATTTTGACAAAAGATGCACCATTATTATTTGGAATTTCCCCCAACAATCAAACCTGCTGAAAAGGCATCATGAAATAATTTGTTTTCTATTACTGGTTAGGAAGACCATATCATGAAGACCTCTGGACCCCAGCCACAGCCATGCTGAGATGATTGGATTTCTGATATTTTACTAATTAAGTCTGGAGGGATTTCTGCCAAAAGCCAAATAGTCCTGAGATTGGTTTGTGTGCCTCTGGGTCCATGGCCATGCCAGAGAGCTTCTTGTGGGGGGAAACTCATGGTCTCAGCAGGGCAAGAAGGACGTGCTGCTTACACCCCCATTCCATGAGGCCACAGTTGCCTCTTCACCACTGGCTCATACCTGGCTGTCCAATAAGCTCTGAGGCAGTGGCAACCATGCTGGGGGGGGGAGGGGTGGAAAAGGCAGAAGAGACAGACGGACAGACACCCTTTCCCTTCTGCGGGGGCACGGTGCCGTAGCTTACTGCATAGTCCATTCACCTTTCTGCCAGAAGCTGCTGGTTTCGAATTAGGTATTTGGGCCTCTGGGGCCATGGTCGTACTGGAGAACTGCTCGTGGGGGCAACTTGTGGTCTTGGCAGGGAAAAAAAAGGAGCTTTCTGGGTTCTTTACTGGTGAATTGCCATCTTACTACTTTTAAAATATATTATGCAATTATTAGTAGCATTACTACTGATAATATGAAATATTTCTCTAATTGTAGCTTAATGTATGTTTTTAGATTTTTCTTAAGTCCAGAACACTCTTACTTTTGACACACAAAAAACAAACAAACAAAAAATACCCCACACACTGAGGACTATACATCATCCTTTGAGCTATCTATGATGATGAAATCAGTGGTAAATTTGCATAGAGATTTTTACTTCAGCATAAATAAGCTTATAATATCCACACAAGGAGTTGCATTCTAGTCTGAAACTATGTCACTACCTAGCTAGCATCAGATTTTGACACCCTCTGGCCTTGTGGATAGGAATTAATCCCCATAAGTTCAGTTCCCAGTCTATAAAATTGGTGTTTCATAGTAACTTTCTTCTATTTGTGCGGTAAGTGCCAAATGATCTCAAATTGCACAATCAACAGGAATTGTTTCAAGATCTGTGATAAAAATACTCCTTTATTCCTCTGTTAAATATTTCATTCCTGGTCCACATTCAAATAATCTGTCACAGTATGGGTGTGCTTTCTGTCCTTGGTACTCCCTCTATATCAGGAAGGTTACAAGATTTTAGATCTCTAAAAGTGAATGTGTTCACTATCATTACTACCCACCTCAATCTGTGTTCCTATGGCTGAATTTGTCTCATTCTGAAGGAAAGCTGCTCTCTCTTCATAGCTTCCACTCTACCTTCTTTTCTATTTTATTCTCTCCTGAATTCTTTTGCTCAGTCATAGACAGGAAGACCAATGAATCATAAGTATCATAAAGTCTTATGCTCTAAAACTCACAAGATATCAATTCAGACTGATTATTAAAATAATAGTGCATTGCCAATGATTAAAGAGTAGAAAAGTGATATTTTCCACCTGCTTGTAGAAAACAAATACTTTGAGACCAATTTTCTGGCAAGGCAACACCTGATAGGAGCTAAGTCAAGGGTCCAACACCCTTGGGAGAGTTCCACCATGGTGTCAGTAATATAGTTCAGCTATTGTCATCCCGATTTCCCATTGCATGTTCTTAGCATTAATTCTGACTCTTCTCACTGATTTGACTTATGAATTTACCTCCCAAGAAGTTTGTGGCAACTGAGATTTAGAAAACAGGAAAGTTCAGAAATAACAATATTTCTTATTCCTGCATAGCAGCGATCTCAAAATATGAGTTTATATAATTTTTGTGTTTATTAGTGTGTATAATTCAGTTTCTAACCCTTGAAAGTACTATTTTATTGTAGCTAAGGGGTCAGTGAATCTAGAGACACGGTAATGGATCAAGAAAGAGATGTATCAGTGACAATTCACAGGTTGGAAGGTGGCAGACTCAGTTCCTCAAGGTAACCATCTTGTCTTCAGACACAAAAAAACATTTTTATAGAAACAAGCAAAAGAAAACTCATTTGTAGAAAAGACTAGCTGTAGACTCCTGGTTTTGACTGGTCAGTAAATTTCCTAGTGGGACAGTCCCCTGAGGCATGCTTCATTGTATTTGCAAATCTAAACAAAGATTTCAGGTTAAGGATTTAGACTGCTACTATCTGAAGTTGTGGGGGTGTTAGGAGTGCTGGACAGGAGACAAAGTGGAAACATTTCTAATCATTTAGCCATTTCTGCAGCAAATAGTATTTTTTTTGCTTAGCAATTTTTAATTCAGCTTTTATTCTTTGCTTGGGAAAAGTGTGAGGAAAACCTTCCAAGCAATGCTTGAAAAGAACACTGGGGACCCAGGGACACCGGAGGCATTCTCTGGCATTGACATTCAGGCTAACTAGGGAGGCAGACCAGGATAGGGTTCAAGAATCCAGTGGTACTTGCACCTCCAATATTGTGGACCACTTGATCATCCAGACACGCTTAGGAGACCATGTGATGCCAGAGATTGAACCCAGTTCAATCTTTCTTACCTCTCAGGCCCCATCTTAATTTTGGAGTTTGGTTTCAGTCATGCACTTACAACCGCCATAGAGTCCCTGCAAATCATGACTTCCAAAAGTTGAAAAGCAGCCTCATTTTGTTCACTTATTTTGAATGATTACATGGGCAAAGCAGTTTCTCAGTAACTCTTGCAAAAAATGAATGAAATAAAACCCAGTAATTCTTCTTTGGATATAAAATCCAATTTTTTATGTAAATTTATCTCTTCAGTTATTAAGAAGTTAACAGAATTTTAGGTTCCTACACCAAAACCCAAAGTCAAGAAGTAACCTCGCTTTCCATGCTGCAGTGATGTTTTTGCTATTTTTTGTTCTTAATATGTCAGTGAACCCTATTATCACAATTGACCTAAACAAATCATGTGTTTGTACTCAACTAGCTTCCTTCCCACTAAATTTAAAAAGAGGATGATTGTGCAATTTTACTTTTTATTTGCCTCAGAGACGTTGGATATTAGAATGAAGAAAAAATGGAATCAGTTCATACTTTCCACAACAAATTGAATCCTTTTGTGCTTCTCAAGTATGAGCACCTCACTTTTTATATGAGTCTATATCTAATATTAATGTGACTGAATTAATAGAAATACAAACTTGTTCTAAAATTAATATATTGTAAAACAATCCAGTTCAAATATTTGATAATGTAATAGCAGTCATAGTGGCAGTTGTATTATAATAATACTGCCAGGAGGGGGTTAAAAGTGGGACTCACACTTTACATGTGTGAGTCCCAGGATTGATCACACGTGGTTCCCTGAGCATCACTGGGGACAGATTTTATGATAGCATTAAAATCTGCAGAAAATATGAATTTTACTATTGAGAAGTGCTTCTATAACTTTAGTTCCATTAAATATCTAAATTTCTGATGATTTTAGAGTCTAAACAAAATGTGCCATTTTATTTTGATACTACTAAGGCATAGTTTATATCATTAAATAATTAATAAACAATACATAAAAGACATAAATGACTAGCCACAATACAACAGAGTACCTGATCCTCTTTTGATAAAAAAGGATTGATGAAAATATTAGAACTTCTTGTAGGTTGGAAAACTCTCACAGACAGGAAATTTTACTCTTTTACAATTACATATACATAAAAGTATTGTACACAAAATGTCCAAATATGTTATAAGTATCCTGGATATTTATAATTATTATTTTTCATTGTGAAAGAAATATGTAAATGTCAGTGGTATTTTCACTATCTATGGCTGCATAGTGAGTTGCTATGACAACCTGGATTAATTAAGGATCTTTCTATTACAAATCTTAACTTCTCAGAACTTGGAAGCTTCAGTCAACTTCCACCTGTACATTTATTTTGAAAAATAAAATTATATCTTGTGCTGAATAATTTATACAGGCCTCTTTATCCTCATTTCCAAGTAAGATATATTTTGCTTTTAAGAAGCTATTCATCCCTTGGTATTATTTTCTTTCTCGTGATATACAAAAGAAATAACCCAGTAGGATATTGCTTTTTTCCAGAATAAACAGAGAGACAAATGCAGTATTCTTGTACATAGATAAAAGGAGATGATGGTGCCTATTCCTTGTCAATATAATAGTGTTTCCAGTATTAATATTGCCACCATTTTCCTCAATGAATTTTAAGTCTGTGTAATGATTATATTGGAATTTGAACTGGTGATAAAGCATGCTTTTATCTAGCATATGTATCTGCCAGTCTACCATCATTCCAGACATTTTATTAAACACTAAACAATTATTGGAAAAACAATCAGTTTAGCAATCAATTCTTGATAGTGCTTGCTCATTTAATAAACCAGAATAGGAAAATATAATAATTAATGCAGCTTGTATCACAGTGCCTTCAAGGAGCACTTTACCCAGGGAGTTGATTTAGAATCTAGCTTGGACACATAATCTATTATGGATACATAATAATTTTCCTAGACCAACATTCTAAGAGCAGGAGTATAAACTACCTCCTTATTTCAAACTTACATGAATCCTGCACAAGCAGATTTCTTTCGGGATATAAAAGCACTGCATCTTGCACTAGACAAATGAATATTATTTTTCCTATTATTGCCATGCAGCCAGATTTTACTGTCTGCTCTAATGATGAAGCAAGCATTCATTCCCTACTCTGTTTCTTTTGAAGTTATATCTGATCATAACTGGCAGTATGATAAGGGTCTTTTATACACATGGCTTGTGTTTCTTTATATTACCTCAAATCAATGTCTGACATTGTCATCTAGATGTAGGCAGTTTATTCAGAAGTAATCCAAAAGTACTAGGTGGGGGAGTGGTTGAGAAACAGAAGGGAAGTTCATAAAGACTGACTTATTAGTCACTGCAATAATTTTCTGGAATTTAACTCTATTTCTGTATCTCTTGATAAATTCATACACATTTTTGTCAGTAGAATATGTAGAAAACATATTGTTTACATATATATGTATATATGGTGAATCTATTCTTGAATTTGTTCTTCCAAGGCATAGGAGTAATATGGTACATATCCTTATATATCTGAGTCCGTTATCTAAGCATTAATTATAAGCAGTTTCCCATGTCTTCAAAAAAAAAAAAAAACAGTGACTAGCCCCTCATACCGCCATCCATTGGGAACCCAGGATGTGAGCAGGGAGCTGTCCACCATTGAGAGTGCTGAAGTTTTCTCTCGGAGGAAGTGCTATTAATTGTTAGCCCACGTTATAAATATGCTTGTCAGATACAAACTGAAAATACTTTGTGCCAAACAGGTTTGTAAATCGAGTGATAATGTTGGTTGATGATGAATAAATACGATGAAACTGGAGTGTGATGGGAATTGCTATGAATGCCCACAAGTTAAATCTGAGCTTGAAGTTCCTTGTTCAAAATTCTACAATGGTTTCATAGTCAAGTTTACAAAATAGCATTGATGGCCTTCAGTAAATAAATCTTCACTCCCTGTTGTCTTACCAGACATATGTCTTAGTTTAGGAACACAAAACTACTAATATTTCCTGGACATGTTAACCCTGTACAAGTTATTCTGTTTGCGAATATTATTTTTGCCAGAAAAACTTTTCTAAATGACCCTGCAAAATATCACATATTTCAAAATAACTAAGTAATGTCATCTCTAGTCATGAAGCCTCCAAGTTACCCACCAATTTAGTAGAAACTTCCCTGATCTCCACATAACACCTATCTCTACCATGCTAGTGGGTTGATTATTTGAATGCTATTTCAATATTTATTATTATTCACTACATTATTATTTGAGCTCCGAAGAATCCATAGTATCTTTTATTCTGAATTCTGTGAATCTAATAATGGTATTTTGGTTATAGTGATCAATTTAAAGAATGAATGGTTGACAAATGTCATTTAATACCCTCTTATATAGTTGATCAGACTCTAATTGGTCTTTGTGTTGCAGAACAATACTAGAGAGACATGACTTACTATGGTTTGGTTTTTGCTGGATTTACCAATAAATAAATAAAACTTAAAATGTTCTCATAATTAAATCTTACTATAAGGATGCAGGAAGTGAATTTTATAAGTTTTACCTCTGTTAAAATACATAGCTGAAAATTGTTTTTCTACACTTTTTTTCATATATAAAGACTACTGCCATAAGATATCTTATGAATTTTGTTTAGATCTTGGATATTATTTGATATCTAGAATTCATTTTCTGAAATCAAAAGACATAAAAAATATACAAAACATACAAACCTATATATCAAATGTTAATACTTGAGTGTTACTTTTAAATATATATCATTTTAATTTTTGATATGTCAATGATATATCAGTGGAAAGTATTTATACATTTATATACAGAGATATCTGATTTGGTTCCTTAGAATGAGTACTACTAGACCTATTGACTTGTTTAATCAATGTAAAAGAGACTATTGATAGTTTTACAAAAATAAGGCCCCACTACTAATCTGAATAAAATATTCTCATATTCTCATATGACTTTTACTGAATTTCATCTGTGTCATTGGCAAACCAAGTCTATTAGTGCTCCATTGCATATTGATTATATGCAATGGAGCATTGAAAAGAAACTGTGTTGTTAGTGAAACTGGATGAGTAATCAATGCCAAATGTGTATGTGGGTCACAGAAGATGGAAATTATGTATCCATGGACAAATCATTGACTTTCATTGGTTTTGTATGATGAACAAGAAGTAGGGTCTGAATGAACTGTATGTTCTATGAGGTTGTTCATAGTTCCTAATTAGACCTTCCTAGAGGGTGCTATATACTGAATTAAAATGAATGGCTTACTCCTGCTTCAAATATTCTCTAAACCCAGGGTACTAAGAAAATTAAAAAGAAGTTTTACTACATTTGGAGATCCAGGTAGATTTTTATGGCAAATTCTTTTGAAATAGCAGCCTATGGAGATATTCTGAATACATAAAAGCCTAATAATAATTTTCTTTGTTCTCTCTTTCTTGTATTGTCTCTTTCTTGTTTCTATTACATTATTTTTTTAGAATTCCATTCTTTAATGTTTCTTAGAACCCATTCCTTAGTTATTAGTATCCCTTCCTCCTCCATTTCTCATGAAAATAAATGTGTTTCTTCAGCTTTTCAAATTTTCTGTATCCTACACCCCAGTAAACACAACTAAAGTCAGATAACTGGTAGAAGTTAAAAGACATCTGTCTTTTTAGAATTTGTTTAAAAAGAAAGAGATTTTTTTGTCATCCCTTTTATTTTATACTAGTTGTATATATGCATGTATATATGCTTAAGGACATGCACCTACACGTGACTTAATGATTATCATGTCAAGATATTCACACATTCTTTTTTTAAAAAAAATATTTATTGAATCACCATGAGAACAGTTACAAAACTTTCAGGTTTAAGTCTCAGTCATACAATTATCAAATACCCATCCCTTCACCAGTGCATTTTTTGTACCACCAAGAACCCCAATATACCTCCCATCCCACCCCTCCCCATGCCTGTGAGGCAGATGATTTATACTTAACTCTCTCTCTACTTTGACTTACATTCATTATTTCAACAAAAGATGCACCATTATTATTTGGAATTTTCCCCCAACAACCAGACCTGCTGAAAAGGCATCGTGAAATAATTTGTTTTCTATTGCTGGTTATGAAGACCATATGATGTCTTTCTATTTGGTCTTTGTATTTCTGATATTTTACTAATTAAATCTGGAGGGATTTCTGCCAAAAGCCGAATAGTTCCGAGATTGGTTTGTGTGCCTCTGGGTCCATGGCCAAGCCATGGGTGGTCAACTTCTGGTCTCGGTGGGGCAGGAAGGACGAGCCAGTTTCACCCTCCCCCCCCCCGCCCCGCCCATGAGGCCACAGTTGCCCAGTCACCACTGGCTCATACCTGACTGTCCAATAAGCTCTGATGCGGCAGCCTTTGTGCTGCTGGGGGGGGGGGGGAGAGAAAGACACCCAGACACCCTTTCCCTCCCGGTGTGTGGGGGGGTATGGTGCTGTAACTTAATGCATAGTCTATTCACATTTCTGCCAAAAACCGCTGGATTCCATATTAGGTTCATGTGCCTCTGGGGTCATGGCCATGTCAGAGAGCA
The DNA here is from genome assembly GCA_028565675.1 of Sorex palustris. Classification (NCBI taxonomy): domain Eukaryota; kingdom Metazoa; phylum Chordata; class Mammalia; order Eulipotyphla; family Soricidae; genus Sorex; species Sorex palustris. The sequence goes on from JAOXYA010000015.1 coordinate 25,229,357, forward strand.
GCTCATGGGGGAAAACTGTGATCCTCACCTTCTTTAAAGTTTATAAAAAATCTGTTTGCATGATAAACCATGAAAGGAATCCAAATGAAGAGCTTCAACTGGATGAATTTTAATTACTTTTTTTGGTGTGTGTGTGTGTGTGTTTTTAATGCTGTGAGTATGGTCACACTTGTGGTGCAACCAGGGGTTATTAATTTTTTATGGGTCCTGGGTTCGCATACTTTTATTGTGTTGCTGAGAGTTGCACTTGTACTATAGGTCACACTAAAAAGTACCAAGGATTATGCTTAGACATGGGACTATCCTAGCAATTGAACCTTGGAATTTCTACATGCAAGGCATGGTGTGCCATTAGCCATATCTGCAAGTTCCTCAAATATTTTTAATGTTATGACTTAGAAATAAATTTTTGTGGATTTTCACTTATCTTCTACAGTATAATTTTGCATATTTTATGTATCCTGGGAAAACGTAAAATAAATTACTCATTCTTTTAAGAACTATAAATCTGTTTTGTAGTTTTTGAAACCAATTTAACAGATCTGTATTCTGAAAAGTTGTTTAATAAAATTAAGAGTAAATGGGAAGTATTCGAATATATTTCTTTCTCATACTATTCGTATGGTACTAAGGGAAAGGTAAGTGCCTAATAAATACTAAGTATTTACCAGATGTAAGTGATAATAGTTCTTAGGATCATTTGATGTGGTTAGGAGAAAATGGGATTTTAAGTAAAATACAGGATTCCGTTCAGCATTATCGGCCATTGTGGCCTTGTTTAAATTGCTTTACTATTTAATCTGGAAATAATACTTATTTCAAACATCTGCTCTTGGCAGGAATAGGAAAATTTATAAAAGCTCACTTGAACTGAATATTATAGCATAGTACATAACTAATAATAGACATTCAAAATATAGTATTTTCTCCTGTTTTCAGAGGTTCGTTTTAAAGAGACAAGATTTTGAAATGGTGATTTAATAACGTTAATAGTAAAAGATGAACAGCTTTTACACAGGATTGTATTTTTACATCTAATTGCCATCTATGTGAAGGATGAAATAAAGATCAATTCACCTCATAGACTGCAGTCTATTATTCTGAGTGTTTGGGGAGAACAAATTTTAGTTCCCCAAGGAAGATGTGACTTTTGGAAATAAAGACTATCTATGGGGTGCCACATCTGTAGTACTGATTGATGGTCAAACTGGGGCCTACATGTTTGGAGTTAAAGTAATGAAACTCATCTCAGGCTAAAGTTCCAGAAATAAGTGACACAAATAAGGACCACTTGAAAACAACTGTAACCTCCCAAGCTGATGATAGCAGCTGTAATCATATTATCTTTCTTCAGATTTTCTATTTTCAAAATAATTGACACATTGCTTAGAGTGAACTTTGCATTTCAAAAAATCACTCTCAATCTTTCCCTGGACCCCACAATTATTTGACCATTCATTATGAGCCTATTGTTGGTTCAGAGTTTTGATCAATCTCCTTTGTTTTGGTTTGGCTTTGTTAGATGAACTACACTCTCATTCTTAAATTTGGTATATCTCTTTCAGAAAAATGATCTGAATTCTGTTATTTACAATCACAGCTAGTGTTAGTTACCAAGCATACAGTTGGCACCAAGTAGCCTGAACTTTCTCAATCCTTTCCCCACAGATAGTATACATAATCTTTCCCCACAGATAGTATACATAACTACATATCTGAATTTTAAGGCTTTAGTCACCCTTTTTACTCAACATAGCTGCTTTCTGCTTTCTAAAGACATGTGCAGCTAGAATTTCCAAGATCTCTGTACAGCAGGTAACTAGTATGTGTCCCATGATAAGTCATGATCATGTTTTTCATTTCAGATTATATCAATTATCCTTAGGCATTGTGCTGGGCATAATTTATGCGGGGGGGGGTGAAGGAAAGGTTGCAGAAGCTTTTCTGTCATGCCCTTCAGGATAAGCAACAATGTGGCAGAGATATCTCAAGGGTAAACTCACTGGACAAAAAAACACCAGCTTATCTTTTTCAGCCTTCTATGACATAGGTCATAGTGTCTAGAACATTTTATGAGTAAAATGGACACTGAATGAATTAAAATCGATTTGCATTCTAATTTTCCACATCTTGCTGTATGACTAGGAGTTTAAACATCAGGCATAACTTTCTTTTATGTTAAAAAGATTTCTGTTGCAAGTACCTTACAAGGTTTTTGTTATTGTTATGATTATATTTTACATGACTCTCCTAAAAATATTAAAGAATTCAAATGGTCAGTAAACTTTAGTTGACTTTATTATCATTTAATAGTTTGAAAAGGATTTGACTTTATCATAGAAAGACTAGCAAAAGTGACATTTCAGGTCTGTTTTAGAAATAGCATCTCCCTTTAAAATCAAGATAAATGGCAACAGTCTTTATTTTATTGGATCTCCCAGTACACATAACCAATACTGCGTCAACAACTGAGCAGGGGTATTCCATTGTATGGGAAAGGATAAAAATAAATGCATTCACTGGCCTGTGTGCCTCCCCTGAGAAGGACAAATGATTTTCCTGAACAATGTTAGTCCAATATCCAATATAAAGTTAAATCAACCTACTCAGGTCATGTTGATGGAATATAGTGCCACTGTCACCTGTCTTTAAAAAGAATTTCAGTATTATGCCAACAGAAACTGTATATGACAGCAAAATATGAGGGTCTATAAGATTCTTTTCACATTTTTAGTATTATAGCTTATAATTCTTATGATAATTTTTCACAGAAAACAATATTTAACCTTAAGAAGCAAGCACTAAGGAGAAATTAATATGTATATATATAAAGCTATAAATCATTTGTTTATCTAAAATATGGGCCGGCTGCGATAGCACAGCGGTAGGGCTTGCACGCAGCCAACATGGCCGACCCGAGTTCTATTCCTCCACCCCTC
>JAOXYA010000015.1:25297601-25308500 GCA_028565675.1 Sorex palustris
GGTAAAGGCCCTCCTGTTGTTCGTCGATTTGCTCGAGCGGGCCCAGTAACATCTCCATTGGAGACTTTGTTGTTACTCTGTCTGGCATATCAAATACGTCACGGGGAGCTTGCCAGGCTCTGCCGTGTGGGCGAGATACTCTCAGTAACTTGCTGGGCTCTCCAAGAGGGGCGAAGGAATCCAACTCGGGTCGGCCATGTTGGCTGCGTGCAAGGCAAACGCCCTACCGCTGTGCTATCGCTCCAGCCCTATAAAATTTCTAATAGGAATAGAATGAATTTCTGAGATCCATGAGATAAGCAAAGTATTTCCAAGGCCTCCAACTATTGTTCCCAGTTCCAAAAGCCAAAAGTCACAAATAAGGAACAATTCTTATTGAATATTACACTTAAGGAGCCACTTAGCTTCTCAATTTGTCCCAGTTTTAAGAATTGTGATCAATGGCAGGATCTAAGGCTCTCATTGATATAGGAAATAGCTCTCTTCTAATTGACCATCTTAGACAAATTCTGATTCACATACTGAAGCTGGGACAGTGGCTGGGACTGCCTCTCCTGAGCAATTTGATGTACACTATTGATTAACTATAGTTCTTTAAACAGAAAAGAAGGGCATGAAGGGGTAGAAAGTACAGATGCAGTTTGGCTTTATTCTCCAAAATTTAGTTATGATGGGAAGTTTTCTATAAATTCTTCTCAGGACAGGCCAGACAGAGTTAATGATTTCCTTTTCTGCACTTTATCTGAACCTTGTACCTGCCTTTGCTGGTGTAATTATTCTATTACATTTCACAAAATAAAATTAAATGGGATCTCCCTTACAGGTAGTGAACTCCCTATTGCAAAAGAGGTGTTCTATTCATCTCCATAACTGTAAGACCTAACAATGACTGGCACAAAATTAGGTCTCAGTGAGTGTTTATTAAGTGTAATTGGAAAGAAAATTCTATTCATAAATGTAATTATTTACAAATTCAATGCATCATTTATGATATGATTTTAAAGAAAACTTCACTTAGTAAGAGCCACTGTTATGCAAACATTATAAATGATAGTTAAGAAATTATAACTACACAGAAAAGTACTCAAATGGAGAAAAAGAAAAGATACATATTTAAAAGATCTTGGCCTTGACATTCTCTATGGTGTCACTGGGCTCAACCTCGAGGGTGATGGTCTTGCCCATCAGGGTCTTCACAAAGATCTGCATGCCACCCCTCAGGCACAGGACCAAGTGCAGAGTGGAGTGGATTCCTTCTGGATGTTGTAGTCAGACAGGATGCAACCATCTTCCAGCTGTTTGCTGGCAAAGATCAGCGAAGATCTGCATGCCACCCCTCAGGTGCAGGACCAAGTGCAGAGTGGATTCCTTCTGGATGTTGTAGTTGGACAGGGTGCAACCATCCTCCAGCTGTTTCCCAGCAAAGAACAGTCTCTGCTGGAGCTATAGCACAGTGGTAGGGTGTTTGCCTTGCACTCAGCTAGCCTGGCCGAGCTGGGTTCCATTCCTCCACCCCTCTATGAAAATCCAGCAAGCTACTGAGAGTATCTCACCCACAGGGCAAAAACTGTCAAGTTCCTGTGACATATTCAATATGCCAAACACAGTAACAAGAAGTCTTAAAATGGAGACATTACTGAGCCCGCTGGAGCAAATCGATGAACAACGGGAGGACAATGTTTGTTTTGTTTAATTGTGGAGAATAATATATACATTATAAAACAAATACAGAAAAAAAAACAATAGTAGTAACTAAGTGGTAGGTTCACTATAAAACTTTCTCAACTAGTATCAGAGAGATAATGAAATGAGCAGGGCTCTGGCTTTGCAAGTGGCTGACCCAGAATCAATCATTGGCACCCCATTTGGTCCCCTTAAAGCAGCCTCAGTGTGGCTCAAATCATGTCCGCTCATTTTTTTCTTTCAAATGTTTTACATTTTTAATTCTTCAAAACATTGAAATCTGTTCCTTGGTTATGACTGTATTTTGAGAACATGTACAGTGAAATAAGTATATGTAAGAAAATAATAAGGGTGGTAAGATTATGGGGCTTCTGAATTTTTCCTTTTAATTTTAATGATTACCCCCAAGTGGTTTAGCCTAGTAATTTTTTTCAAAAAGAAGGTACATTGAAAGCTATTTTAATGGAGCCAAGGGGAGTGTTTGTTTTTCAAGATTGTTTGGGGGTAAATAATTATTTATAGAGAAAAAAACCCTTACTTTATGAAAGTAAGCTTAGACTGAGAGAACACTCTCGCTGGGGCTTCTAACTCCCTGTTGATTGTCAAAGTTGATTCAGGTGGCTAGACCACTTTGCCCTTTCTCTTTGCTGACTCCATAGCATTAGGGAGGTCAGAGGCTCTCTGTGTCCAAGAGGACTACTTTCTCTTGATAGAGACAAACAGAGGCAGCTCATTTTGTCTCGAGAGAGCAGAGTAGCTGCATGCCTCAACTAGGACCTTGTCAGTAGATAATAATGGAACACTAATGATTGCAATAGCGTAGAGTCAAATTGCATTTATGAACTAAAACCTGGAGACAGAACAATAGTATGGCATATAGGGTACCTGTCCTGCATGCAGCTGACCCACATTCAATCCCTGGCAACCCAGACTGGTCAGGAGTGATCCCTGAGTGTAGTCAGAAATAACCTCTAAGCAGTGCCAAATATGTCACCACCACCCCCGAAAAAAACCCTAAAAACTAACACCTGAAAGTAAACGTTTTTGTGGTAAGTAAAATATAAAATATAGAAACCAAATGGGAATAGGTATTTTATCATATCTAGTGTTTTATTTTTTCTAATTCAGGTTTATGATATATTAAACACAAAACTCATCAATCTAATAAGCATTTTTTATTGTATAGTGTATTCCTGCCTTTATGACCTTAAAACTTTGAGTTTTGTTGAAAAATATCTACCCACGGGGAGCCAAGAAAAGAATGCAAACATGTGGCAATAATGAATTGTGTAAAGTCTTCGCTACTATTATTCTTTCTTTCTTTTTTTTAATATGAAACTCACACGCAGCCAATATCAATTCTATTTAATTCTCTTCGGTCTATTTATTCACTGATGGCAAGTGTAACTTTGCACCTGAGAGCCAAGTATAGAATTTACTGACACCTGGAAAGCAGATGTGTCCAGCTAATGGAGTCTCCCTTCAGTTGACCATGACCTCTGCAGGATGAAGGGTACATTTCTGCAGCTGAGACTCACCTCTGAGGTGAAAGCAAGCCCCTTATGGTAGAAAAAATGAGATTGATAATGGGAAAGTGATCCCACCATAAAATTAGCACTACAATTAACAGATTAATGACAATTATGTAGGATTTGGCATACTAAGGAGATATAGAACAAAGGGGAAGGTAAATTTATTCTATATCTCTTGTCCCCAATACCAGCAAAAATATTTTTTACCTTTTATTACAAGTCAAGTGTTTCTTTTTTCCTTGGATTTGTGTGTTTTGCCATTTGTGAACTTGTCTCATAAATATGAAATTTGTGTGTTTTGCCATTTGTGAACTTGTCTCATAAATATAAAATTTTATATATTGAATGAATTATAATTGCAGAGACCTATGTATGGGAGGGAGAGGGGGCTATTATTGCTAAAATTTTTAATCATTGCATTAGTATCCTGTTGTTACTGGGAAAAAAGACACCATAAACTTAAAAGTTTTATAAAATGCAAATTAGGACCCCAAGAGATAGTAATTGGAAGTAAGTCTCTTGACTTGCATGTGCTGACTTAGAATTGATCCCTGGCCCCACATCATTCCTCTGAGTACTGACAGGTCACTCCTGACCACAGAGCCTGGAACGTCTGTATATCACTGGGTGTGGCTCAAAGTCCAAAAAAGCTTTTAAAAATTAAAAACATGAATGTATTCTTTTACAGTTTTATTGGTCAGGAAAATAAAATGAGTCTAAGGCAGAACTTGCAGAATAGTTTTCTATCTCCTTTTCCAAAAGGAAAAAGCACATTTTTACTTTTCTGGGATGAAAAGGCTGCCTGCCTTCTTTGTTTATGAACTACTTTTCAAATTCAAAAACAAGAATGATTAAGGGTCTTTCACACATTGTATCACTGTGCCCTTTCTCTTCCACATATAAAGGATGATTTTATTTGCACACCATCCATATGATAAGAGATTGATAACCAATATATAGAAAAACTCACAGAAACTAAGAATAAGGAAACATCAACTCAATAAAAAAAATGACACAGGACATTAAGAGACATTTATTGAAAAAAGACATGCAGTTGACCTAAGGCAAACACAAATGCCCAATGTCACATTTAGGAAATACCTGTTAAAAATATAATGAGACATTACCACAAATCTATGAGAATGTCCTATAGCAAAAGATATTGGAATCAGAATTGGCAAGGATAGCACTATCCTTCTGTTGTTCATCGATTTGCTTGAGCGGGCCCAGTAACATCTCCATCATGAGACTTGTTGTTACTGTGTTTGAAGTATTGAATACGTCACAGGTAGCTTGCCAGGCTTTGCTGTGCAGGCTAGATACTGTCGGTAGCTTGCCAGGCTCTTCGAGAGGGGCAGAGGAATCAAACCCGGCTCAGCCGGGCCGGCTGCATGCAAGGCAAATACCCTACCACTGTCCTATCGCTCCAGCCTGGCAAGGATATAAAGAAATAAAAATGTATGTAATATGGAAAGAATATAAATTGATAGAGTCAGTATGGAAGGTGAGACGAATATTCTTTAAAAAAAAATAAAGCGAAATCTCTGATGACCAAGTAATACTATTTTTGGGATTTATCTGAAGGGTGTGAAAATGTATCTGCACCCTTATCTTCATAGAAGCATTATTCAAAGTAGCTAAAGCATGTAAACAACATGTTCATCAACCACAATGGCAATCAACAAATGATGATAAAAATAAGTGGTATGAATATAATCAGTGGAATAATACTCTGACATTAAGATATTAAATCATGCCATGCCTTTGGTGACAAAAATCAATGGAACTTGAAATGATTATGCTAAATGAATTAAGAAAAGGAAATATAATTGCATGGTTCTATCCATATAAGAAATATATTACTGGAAACACGCTGGTGAGCAACAACAAATTTCTCAATGTAGGAAAAGCCATTGTGATTATTAGAGGCAGAGAGTGGGTGAGGGAGGAGGAAAAAGAGCACAGGGGTCTTTAGGATGGGAAGATGGCACTGAAATTTTGGTAATGAGAATGATAAAAATCTTACACATAAAAAGAGCAATATGAAGCTAAACCCCGGTAATTCACTAACATTTTAAACCAACGGCAGTCCAATGAAAAATTAATTAAAAACAAAGGACCATCTGATTCTACTCAGACTAGCCCAGCCAGATAACCCAAGATAATCTCATTTTTTCAAAGACATTTATTAGTAAACTAACTTCTCTCATCCTACCATGAAATATAGCATAATCAGCAGTTCCATGAATTAGGATGTGTACATGATTAGGTGTGAGTTATTCTTTCTGATGCAATAATTAACACAATGTGTTAGTTTGTAGTTTATTTTTGTTTCTTTTACAGCAGAAAATTGGGTTCACTGAACACTGAATGTGTATCATGCAACTTTCCAAAATATTAGATCTCTTGTCACTTGTTTTCAATATTTCCTCTTGAGATAAATAATTTTGAAGTATCATTTCTTCCCTAATGGATGAGAAAACTGGCATTCTGAGAACTAAAGTGTTTGCAGTGGGAGGATGACTATTTTTATCTAAATTCCCAAATATAAAACCATCGCTAATGTTTGTGCGACCACAGTATACAATCCATGACTATAGTGGGAGAAATAAGATTTCTAAAGCCACTTGAACATTGAGATGTGAAGAGAATAAGAAAAAAACAGTGTGAAAAAATTCTAAGCAACCTTAACAGTTGTAGATGAATAAAAATCCTTGGAAGACATTTCAATGAAAGAGGCAATTGCTCACGCCTTGCTGTGAATGCCTTTTGTTTCCTTGAATACTTTTGGCAGAATGCTCCAGTGGCACTAGTATCCTGATTGTCATTTCACTAATCCATTCAGCATTTTTTTGGTAAACCTTAATCAGATGTCAAGCAGAAGTTCATTTGTATGCACAAAATAGTGGGTCAACACTCTTCCGATGGAAACCAGGATGGTATTTAGAAAACAAAAAAATCAAATTGCCAAATGAATGTATGTTAACTTTTGACCCTGGTAAGTGCTTGAAGGTCCAGCTAGGAAAGTACATCAAAAGAATTTCAGGATGGGGGGCTGGAGCGATAGCATAGTGGGTAGGGTGTTTGCCTTGTACATGGCCGCCCTGGATTTGATTCCCAGCATCCTACATGGTCCCTCGAGCACCACCAGGGTGATTCCTGAGTGCATGGGTAAGGAATAACCCCTGTGCATCACTGGGTGTGACCCAAAAAGTTAAAAAAAAATCAGGATTGATCACAACTGGGGTGGTAGTAAAATAAGACTTTCCTGAGGTGAAATTGAAATACTAACTGGAAATTAGTCAGCGGGTGGAGTTTATCATTGGGGAGACTATAGAGTGAGGAGAAGCCTGTGATGTAAGTGAGTGATTGGGAATTTTCAGTGTAAAAGATGAGTGTGGATGGAGGATTTGAAGAAGTGGGAGAAGGGGAGCAAGGTAATCAGGAAAAAGTAAGCATGGGAAGTATGCATGGTATAAAAGTGCTTCCCTGGAGAACAGATTTCCTCACAGGGCTGGTAGGTTTACATTCAGTATAAATGTGTTTAAGGAGTCAAGGACCGTTACACTTCTAAGACCAAGACTTGGAGGAAGGTCTAGGTTGCTCTCTATGGCAGGTGAGTCCCACACTTTGCACTGGTCGCCATCCGGCCTCCGAGATTCAGAGCAAGTCTCTCATCAGTGCAAGATTGTTCTATTAAGTTACATCTTGAAAACATGTGCTCCATCCCATGATGTTGAGCTTGGTGTTTGACATCATTGCTCCCTAGAGTGAACAGGCCTCCAGGGGCACCAGAAGAGGCCAGATTAATCACGTAGGTAATTTACAGCTGTTGTAACATAATGGAACCCCAGAGTCTTACAGAGTGAGCTTTCACCACATTTAAAGAGGGAAATGATGGTAATTAAAAATGGCATTTCTAATTAGTGAGAGGTTAATTAGTAAGAGGCTGGAAGGACTGAGGAGCCCAGGTCTCCCATTTCCCAGTGCGCTGCTCCCTTGCAACTGGCTACAGTGGTCTCTACTCTTCTCCTTGTCTGCAGGGTAGCTGTGGAATGAGAGGCAAGTTTCTGAGAAAGGCGCCAGCTTCAATATAACCTTTGAGAAGGTGATCAGTTGATATCATCTGACTATATGTCTCAGGGTGTGGTATGAAAAAGATATAGGATTATCCACAATTGAACACATTTGCAAGACCCAACAGAGTATGGGAAATAGGCTTCTGAGGATCCAAATTGCCAAATGTACTTTGCTCCTATGAGAGTTTCCATTATCTCTCAGAGTCTATTTATTCTTATTTTATAGAAAATCAAAACTGTTGTGATTATTTTTCATCTCAACGTGAAAGTGATGCCAGATTAACTAGGGAGATAAAGTGACTACATGCACGTATTCTGACAGTAAAGAGAAGTGGGAGTGGAAAGACAAAGTAATCCTGAATCAGCACACACACAGGCAAAGGCAGAGTAAGTTTTGGGGGTGTGGAGTCACACTCGTTGGTGCTCATAGGCTATTTCTGTCTTCATTTCTGTGCTCAGAAGTGACCGCCGGTGGTGCTTTTTGAAGTGTATGAGGTGCTGGGATGAAAACAGAGATCAGCATCTTGCAACATGAACACTTTGCCTCCCGTGATATCTCTCTGACCTGGAAATATTTTTTAAAGAGTTCAACAGCAATAAAATCTGCCAAAAATTAAATCGGGGGACCAACCCTTTTCCCTAGGCAGTTGTGCATCTCATATAACACCGAGACTTTAAAAATCTGGACCTTTATTTTGCTTTCTCCAGACAGGATTATCATTTATTTTGAATTTTTTTTGAATTCTATAAAAAAAAGATTGAAACTTTTTTCTGCACTGATTTACACATTCAACTGTCTGCTAGATCGTTAGCAGTATAATATGGCAAAAGACTGTAGGTATGTGTGTAAAGAAACATATCACTGCTTGTACCTTTAATAATAATTATTTCAAAAATCATAGTTTAATCTAATGTCCATTGTCTCTCTTTCAGGGAGCAAAATTTAAATAGCATATGTTATTTTATACTTGAAAGGTTTCTTTATAGTCTCCAAAAGTTGTGCACCATAAATTTAATGAAACATTTTATAGGTCAGTGTATCTTTCCTTTTTAATAGTCTCCTTACTATTTTAACTACACAGACCACAAGAAGTTTAGAGGAAGAGGTAGTCCCAAATCTCCCTGTGAACACACATATTCCAGCTTTCATCTTTCATTATAATGTCCTCTATTTAAAACCAGTTGGGGGAAGAGATCTAGTCAATGAAGTGTTTTAGACATTGCTTAAGAGAAAAGGATTTTTCCCCAAAGATTAAGGACATGCTTTGGGTTAGCTACTTTATAGCCATTGCCTTTTTTAATCATTACTACAACCCTTAGCAGCCACAGAAAACAATTTCACAAATGAAGAAGTCAAGGCACAGAGATTCAATATTTGGTTGCAAGATAGTTTTCTCTTATAGTAAATAGAGTTCATGATGCATGTACTCTTGAACCCAAGATCATTCTTAAGGCCGATGTCCTTAATACCTTCAAAAATATTTAATAAACAACATTATATTTGTCCTCTGACTTTTAACTTTATTAATGTTATTCTCTAGGATTTGTTTTATTTGCTAAGTGCAAGTATCACTCTAAGACTCTTATTTAAGGTCTAATATCTTTATAGCTTTTGGAAATTTTCTTTCTAAAAGTATTGATATCTGCTCTAGATTTCTTTTCCCCAGAGAAGAGTGATGCTTATGTTTTCAACTCTGACAATAATTCTCTGCTTATGTAGATTCATTATTTCTCCTCTCTGAGCATAATCCTGGTATATTTTTCTTCTACGTAAAATGATAAAATATTGGTCATTATAGTCTTCCATTTGCTGCTGTAACAGGTCACCATAATGCAAGTGGCTTAAATCAACAAAACTATGTTATTTGGTGGATTTTTAGGTCAGAAATTCCAAACCCAGACAGTCACACCTGCTTCTAAAATCCAAGTGATCACAGAGTTGTACTTCTTCTGATGAGAAATAATTTCCTTTTTTTTTTTCCTGCTCTTAGGCATTGGCCACAGTTCCTGACTCCTTATTCCATGTTTGAAACCATTGGTCCTACATTTTTGACACTTGTTTTTCTTTCACAGGGGTGACACTCAGCACGGCTCATGGGCCATCATGTCATTACCAGGTGTTTCCATGAGTAGGGAAGGCCTGCGGCAATAAGGCTCAAATCCTAGGACCTTCCACATACAAAGCATATATTCTACCATTTGAGGCATATGCTGGACAATCACAGTCCTGACTATTCCCTCCTGCCTCAATAATTTTTTATAGTAGGTTTCAGGCATAAAGCATTCCAAGCTTGAATCCCACTATCCTGTGGCCCTATCTATCCCTTTAGCCCCCATCTAAATATTGTCAGATTTCTTAAAATTTTTAATTATTGTTTATTCTGATTCTCTCTCCATCTACACCAGTCTTCCTTCTCTGCCTCTGCTCCCCTATGCCCATTCTACAGTCTCATTATATCTCTCTCCATGAGGAATTGGGGGAACAACTCAAAGAGAATCAAAATAAACTGCGACTAATACCAACCAGCCTGGCCCTCGTTTCCTTCCTCCACCTGACCATCGCCATCAACCTCCCTGGAATGGGAGAAGGGTGAGACCACCAAACGCGGGCGGCGGGAGAAATAGAGCCACCGCCGCTGTGTGCCGTGCCCCCTTTGTCTTTGCAAGGATCGCCTAACCTGAAAATGCAATTCTGCAGACTGAAGCTCCTTACCTTCTGGATGAAAAGACAAAGTACAATAATTCAGATGTTCAGAAGATAGTCCCAAACAAAAGGAAGTTGCAGCTGCGTGCTTGTGCTTTCTGTTCTCGGCTGAAGGTTCAAAAGAATCATATGTGATAATGAAAATGTCTACTATGCACACCGTTCAAGGTGCCACCTCATATGGCTGGAGAAAAATCTGATGCATCTCTCATGAGAAATTTGATTTCAACAAAAGATGGAATGGACAGGAGAGAGAAAAGAACTGAAGGAAAAATGTCATGTATACTTTTAAAGTTTCGTCCCTGGATAAGTGAAGGATGAATAAGACTGGAGCTGCACTCACCATCTGTGACTGTTTTTGATTTTCGCCCGCGCCTGGCTGTCCTCGCCAGGGCCCCTTGGGAGGGAGCGGGTTAGCTTTCCTCCCTGCCTCGACCAGGGCTCCGGCAGCCGAAAACCTCCACCACCATGCTGAGACCACTCTCCACACACATGAAGGTACTGGCAGAGGGACAACTCTCCGCACACATGAAAGTACTGGCAGAGGGACAAAGCCATGCAGGTTCCAGGGCCGAGATTTTCAAGCCTACTCGGATTGGGGCCGAGCATCCTCCACCCAGATCCTCCAAACTCCCACCCAACTGGCCCCCTGGTGCCGTGTAATTCCATCAACGGCCAAGACTCAGAAACTATAAAAACCAGCTCCCCGAACCACGCGGCCGCATTTGCGGTGGTGGTGGTGGCATTTGCAGCCGCGTGACATCTTATTATGACATCTTATTACCTCATTCCTACTTTGAACAAACTGGCAGGCTACCGAATGCAGCCTGCCCACATGGCAGAGTCTGGCAAACTCCCTGTGGCGTACCCAATATGCCAAATACCAGTAACAATGATGGGT
>JAOXYA010000015.1:25406220-25419455 GCA_028565675.1 Sorex palustris
GCGAAATACTCTCAGTAGCTTGCCGGGCTCTCTGAGAGGGGCAGAGGAATAGAACCTGGGTTGGCCAGGTCAGCAAACACTCTATCCACTGTGCTATTGCTCCAACCTCTCCAATCTCTTCTTGCACAACTGGAAATGCTTTCTGGAGCCTTACCAATATGGGCTGTGGGTAGTTGACTGGCTGGAAGGCAATCTGAGCCTCGGCTTACCTTTGCTGACATTCATCTAATTGTGGGGACGTGACTTTTTCCTGAGGAACGCGGCTCATGTCCTTTATTTCCCCTCAGACATTCAGGGAAACTTATCACTTGACCCATCAGCCGGTGATCTGACTGGAAACTTTTGCTCTGGCGTCACTGTGTATTCTCTCAAATCCATCTACTTTGCCTAAGAACGCCTTGTTCCCTGTGGGGTTTCTGCATTTGAACTCAAGTCAGAAAAACACTTACTTCTCACTCAGCGGATGCTCTTTGGATGCAAAATGGGAGAAGGGCTAGAGGATTATAAGAAAATACATGGGGGCCTAGGAGAGATAGTACAGTGGGTAAGGCACTTTCTTTGCACACTGCTGACCCCAGTTCCAAGAGTGATTCTTGAGCATCAACAAGAGTGATTCCTAAGCACGGAGACAGGAGTAACACCAAACATTGAAAGTTATGCCATCTTGCCCCTCAAAACGCAACAACAAGAAGAAGAAAATGCATGAACAAAATCCTCCGGTCAAAGGTTAAAGTATTTTGGTCCCAAATATTTAAATGATTCTTTACTCAAGAAAAGAGCCAGCGAGTCTCCCGGAAGGGAGCATAACATGATGCTTGCCATAAGCATGACGCTGGACCCTGAGCCAGGCTGTTTCACTCGGGACACCCCAGAGGGGGGTGGGTGAGACCCCTTCCCCACCTCAAGGACGCAGCCCTGGCAGCCGAAAACCTCCAGAACCCAACTGCTGCCATGCTCACAGCTGCTCTCCACATGCTTGGACTGAGCCTCACCCATGAGGGAAGCCCGGGAAAACCCAAATATGCTGGACTTTGTGACTGAGAACTCTGGGTTCAACGGAATTGGAAATGGAGATCCCCTGCTTGTATGCACCTCACCCCCCACCCTGTCTCTGGCGACTCAGCAGTCACGCCCATAAGTCACCCTTGGCAGGAGCCAGATAATCTTGTCATTGGCCACCATCCAGATGGCATGTCCTTCTCTCCCGGAAGGGAGCATAATGTGACTCTCGCCATAACCATGCCACTGTACCGTGCCCAGGCTGTTTCATTTAGGGCGTCCTGGATGGCAGTGGGTGATACCCCTCGATACCCCTCTCTGCCCCAAGGGACCCAGCCCTGGCAGCTGAAAACCTACAGAACTCAACCACTGCCAGGCTCATAGCCGTTCTCATGCTTGGGCCGGGCCTTACCCATGAGTATTCCTGGACACTTCATA
The DNA here is from genome assembly GCA_028565675.1 of Sorex palustris. Taxonomy (NCBI): domain Eukaryota; kingdom Metazoa; phylum Chordata; class Mammalia; order Eulipotyphla; family Soricidae; genus Sorex; species Sorex palustris. The sequence continues at coordinate 25,407,658 of JAOXYA010000015.1, forward strand.
CCACATACCCTACCCATACTGCACCACATTTGATGGGGTTCAAAGTAGGAGGCAACCAATCTTGGGAAATTTTTTTAATATATAAATATACATATATATATGCACACAAAGCTCAACTTCTAACAATATGTTAGTGATCTCTTATAGAAGGGCTTAATAGCCTCTGGTGGAACACAATGATCCTTACCCTCTTTCTTCTAAGGACACTTTTTTGTAGTCTTTTCAGCAGTTTTTCCATAGCAAACAACACAAAATAAATATTTTCGGTTCTACTTTGGGGCAGGGATTGGGGCTCAGGATAGAAGCACCTGAAATATGGTGGTGGGAAGATATAATGGTGGTGGGATTGGTGTTTGAATATTAAATGTAATGAAATATTCTGAATTACTTTATAAAATTATGTATATATAAAAGAGCCAGCGAGATGGGCAGGTCTAGACCTCAGACCAGCCTGAGACGTGGTGGGAAATGCTGCAAAGTTGACCTGGTCTAGTAGCCAGTACTCAGGGATGTGCATGGGCACCGGCTCCTGGTGGACAGATTGTAGAGTGCTGGAATTTTCACAACTGTCAGACCGAAGCAACCAGAGAGAATAAAGCTTCCTATGATGATGAAAAAGAAATCAGTCACGCTCCTTCTTCAACTCTTATTCTTCAGGAGAAATGGTCTACCTGAAGTCTTCTGGGGATTAGATCTCTATTCGCTGATGGTTTCAAGCTCTGTGAGTTTTGTCATCAGTCAGGAGTGTTGGTGTCCTTCACTCAAGGCTGACACCAGAGGAATAAAGTGTCAGGTGGAAGGAATCAGCAAGGCTTTCTGAAGACCATATTAAGGATTTCAGGAGTCTTTTTCCTACAACCAACAGGAAAGTTATTTGTAACCGTAACACATTCAAATTTGCATTCAGAAGAATTGCTCTGGTTGAAGGATATCTCCTTTCACTCACCATCCACACTTCAGGCCTCATCAACACTGCCTGTCACAACATCTTCCTCTCGGCTCACCAGCTCTGCCCTTCCAGGGCGGAAACAAAGGCATGATCTCCTGGTATCCTCCTCTTCGTTTCATCCAGCCCTTCAGCCTCTTTCTCACTTTGCTATCTTCTGAATCGTCTACATCATTCCTCTCTACATCATGTAGACAATACATCCAAACTCCGTGCATTGTCTCCACCATTTCTCTCTTTCTCTTTCCTGCTTATCTACCTGACACCTCTGAATATGCCACCTTGACATAGGGTTCATTTGGGGCAAATAAAGCACATGAATGTTTTGTTTGTTTCTTCGGTGCCAGATTGAACACAGGGCCTCCTACATTCTACATGTAACTCCTGGATCCAGAAGGCATTTAAGAATTGTCTGGGGTCAGGGATATGGCCCAAGTAATTGAGCACATGCCTAGCATGTGTGTGGTCATATATTTGATTCTGGGCATGATTTGTGCACCTTGCTCACACGTGCACATGTGTGTAGCCCCCCCCCACATATACATACACACACACACGTACACACACACACAGAGCCAGATATGGCCTAGGAGGCCCTAAGCACTTCCAGAGTGGCCCCTACATAAACTAAAAAAAAATAGATTAAAATATGGCACATATAGACCAAATGCTTTGCCTACATGAGGCCCTGGGTTTGATCCCCAGTGGCCCTTCCCTCTCCATACTGTCTTCCAAGTAAGCTTAAAAAAAAAAAAGAGAGAACGAGCACTTGTGGGAAGAGCTCTCTGTCCTCTTGCTTTTTACCTAGAAGCAGGACATTAATTTCCCATGAGAAATATCCTCTCAGAAGTAGGGAAAGGAGCATATTATTCACCGGGAACTGTGATTCTCTATCAACAGATGCACTAAAATAACCCTTATCTTTCATTAGTTCCCCCACATATTTCTTAGTCACTTTCCCACAATTCACTTCTCCACCTCAAATTCCTCTTCCTTTGTCTTGGCATATCTCCACAGTTTATTGCTCTTTGTTGAAAGGGTGCGTTTCGGGCTGACTTGATTGTTCGGTCTTCATGTCTTTTCTGTAAAGTTTCCCAGACCACGTGAAAATAGTGCTATATCCAATACTACTAGCACACTTGTCTTCTGCTTACCTATCTTTTTTTTACCAGTTAATTATCAAGCCCAGTCATAGAACCAGAGGTCAGAGGAAGAGCCTCTTTGCCCAATGTGATTAAAGGTTCAGTATCCATCATTTAAGTTTTTCTCTTACTATATCCCAGATTCCTTGTCCCTATCTTCTCGGTCTGACACCTGCCCAGCAGAAAGCAGTGTGACACAGAGCAGAAGCACAATTACAACTGGTGGGTGAGGGGCAAAAGAAATAGTACAGGGGTTAAGGTGTATACTGACCTTCTTTGACCCTTGCTCCCGCCCCTCTGAGTATTGCTGGGCTGCTGGGTGCAGCCAAATTTCTAGAGTTTTAAGCATATGCTATTCCACTGTCTCCTTACCTCACTTCAGTTAGACCTGTGCCCTCAACATACCATGCAAACCAGTCCTCTGAGTCACCAGGGGTCAGATTAGTTCTCCAGGTCCCTGACTCCTCTGTCCTTGCCAGTGACCACATTGTTCCTCAATTCCCTTAACCCAGGGAGGGGAAAAGGGCTTCTTGGTTGTTCTCCTACACGCCAACACCCTCCCTATTTTCATTTCATTGATTCTTGATTTTTACCAACTTAGAAAATGATGGCATTTACAAGGTATTTTTTCTCCCCAGGACATTTTTTTCAAGCTTCATTTTCTCCTTAGAACCTCTCACTCTAAGCCCCCATTTATGAACTAGTGAAGACAACTCTTAAATCTATAAAATCAACTAGCCCATTGCAAGTGCTTTCTCTACAGCTACAGCTCTCCTTGATATTCCTTCAGGACCTCAAATTCAACAAAATAGTGAAACGAAACACATGAACATCCCTCCCAAACCAGGTCTGCACAAAAAATTCGCTGCCTGTTTGGGTGCTAGGAAACCCCTATACCATCAAAATTCCTACTTGAGCTGGAAACCTTTACTCTTTCACTGTAGACATTTAACCAGCAAATTTGTGTCTAAAATGTTTCTCAAAGCCCTTCACATCTTGTCACACTGATCCCTGTTGTCATCCTCATTTGACAGGAGAGTTAAAAAACTCCCCAACTGGTCTCTCAATCTAGTCCTGCCTCCTCAATCAAGGCTCTCCATCTCAGTTGTAATTGTACATTCGACCCTACCACTTTTATTTAAATTCCTTTAATGTCTTATCTGTCCTCTTGGCTACCTGTCTAGCTCCTAGCCTTCATTTTCGCTCCACCAGACTTTTCTCAGTGGTTTGCATTCAGCAGGCTCTTCACATGGAATCCCAGACAAAGACCATTTCTTTTGCCTAGAATGCTTATCTACCCTCCTTTCCTCCACCTGATTATCTTCCACAGTCTCTTCTTTGAAGTGCTCCCTGGCTGCCAGACTAAGTTAAGTCCATCTGTTTTATATTTAGAAAAAACTCAGGACTTTACATTTTAAATTGCTTTAACTTTCATGATGTGTCTGTTTAGTGTTTATTTCCCCAGTTAGATTCTAAGCTCGAGGAGGGTGGGGTTTATTATCTGCCTTGATCATCTTTGTAGCAACAGGAACTGGAGAAGTGACACCCTCATTACATCTGTAACTGACCATCTTTCCTCTTGCTCCGTCTTCAGATTGTGGGCATCCAGTAAATAGTCAAAAATTTACCTTAACATTTGAAATAAAATCTCAGGGCTAGAAGAGTAGTGGTGGTGGTGGTGTGTGTGTGTGTGTAGGGGGGGGGGGGCATGGTAAGGTCTTGTGTATAGCCAACCCCAGTTTTTATCCCTGGCATCACAGTCACCTGGGTACCACTAACGGTCACTCCTGAGTATGGAGCCTGAAAAGTTTCTGAGCATTGACCCAAATTAAAACTGAAACCCACTTATTTCCTTAATGGTATATTCCAAGTCAAGCAAAATGTTGATTGCAACTGTGAGCCTTACTACCGAAAGGTGACATAATCCTATACTGGGTTGGGTAAACTGCAAGCAAAGATGACACACACAGTAACTGAGAGAGGTGCACCAAGGGCCCCCATTTCATTCAGGAGGATGCTGGAGCAAACACAACTTTAACTGTGACCTTAGTCAAGGTGATACAATTGGTAACTTTTTTTTTTTTAAAACCTGCAAGTGATTTTGTATTTGTTACTGAACTCCTCCTAGCTACTCTACAGTGATGTCTGCTAAGAACCTGCTAAGAACCAAGCGGATAGCAGAGCAGCTCCTGCTATCTGGACATAGGGCTGTGGGAAGGAAATCAAGCAGGACGTAAAACTTGCCCAGGGGACCGCCAGCCCTCTCCAGAGCGCTTTCCCACCTGTACCCTATTGGGTCACTAGCGCCACCTGGTGGACACTGTCGTGGCTATTTTGAATTTTGCAGAATTCCTCACTGGCGTAATTAATGCAACCCATTTCCTGAACTTGCTCTTGGATTGTTAGGATGACAGGCTTAGCCACTGTACTACACTTCTAGCAACTGGATTTATTTTTTAATTTACTTTTTTCCTTTTAAGTCTTTCGAGTCTATATTGAAATTTGATCAAAAATAAAGAGACGGCCTGGGTTTTAGTATGGAGGTTCTGAGGGGTGCAACCCTGTTCTGATTCACAGCACACATGACCCATACCCCTGGCCCAGATTCATTGGGCATGGCCTTGAAGACCACCAAGGCATCTATAGGATGGCCCTAGTGGTCCCCAGCACGAGAGGGGCGCAGCAGCACTATGTCTTTGAGTGCTACCATTGTACTACAAACACTCGAGAACCACACAGTGTGATGCTGGGTCACTTCAACTATCACTTGGGAAACTTCCAAAGAGAAGGAAAAAGTTTGAAGCAGTCAGTTCAAAGGGGTGGGGTGCATGAGCACTGTAGGGGAGTGATGAAAAAATCCAAGAAAAGAAAAAGTAGCAGGAAGCTAGCTCAAGTTGTAGAGCACAGGGCTAGACCATACAGGCCCTGAGTTTGATACTGGTACTGCATGTCCCCTCACTGCTGGGCTGTGTGGCTCTGGTGGGCCCTGAGCATGGCCAGGAACAACACAGGGGTTGGCCACTGTAAAATTATTCTCTAGTTACTAAAGCAGGTGTGCATCAGCCAAAACTTTTTTTAAAAAAAGATTGCAAAAAGTGAGAAATTTGCTATTGTCACTCAGCAAATTGTCACTTTTCTTTTTTTTTCTAAACGATGAAGGCAAAAATCTCTCAGCCAATAGATTTAAATTTTGTGACTCTACAAGAAAGATAAAATCATGCCATTTGAGTTTACTTGGATTGATCGGGGAAAACTCCTGGCAGGGTTTGGGGAGGGGGTCTCATATGAGGCGCCCGGGGGCGGGGGTCAAACCCTTGCTGATCACGTGCAAGGAAAGCTACTTAACTGCTGTACTCTCTCTGGTCCAATGCCTGATCTTTTGTCACCTCTTGAAACCAAGTCAGTGTCCAATATAACTCTCAATTTCCCAATTTCCCATTTTCTTTTTAAAATCTGGATGGGTGGGGAATGGGACACACCTGACAACGCTCAGGGATTACACCTGGCTCTGTGCTGAGGAATTCCTCATAGTGCCTGGGATACCAGAAGCAATGTCAGGGATCAAACCAGGTTGGCTGTATGCAGGGTCAATGCCTGTTTCTTCATTTTTTCCTCCTTATACTATACGTTATATTATGCACTATACTAAGATGATCAAGTACGTAAAATAAAAATTTGCTGTTTTGCCATTTTAATAAGCAATGATTTATGACGAAATAATTTTCAGCTTCATAATTATTGGCAAGAGGAAAGCTACTATTACTTAATGTGTCCCCTCAGTCCGTGAAATTAAAATGAAGCCAAAATTGTCCCTATTCATGGAGGTATAAGGTCAGATTTGTGTAAATACCAGGTTAATGCTAAATTAAACCCAGGAGCTAAACGCAGAATTCAAGTTTATGTATACATTTAATCTTTGATTAGGGTAATTGTTCATTGGCTTCCTATAATTAACACAAAATGAGTTTTTCAAAGAAAAACCTACATTACTGTGTTTTGTAATCAGTTTACATTTTCTCTGTTTTGTGTTTTGAGTAATATATTCAAAATAGAAATGTTTAGGCACTTGTTTACTTTTCTTTTTAAACTATGTTTTCACAAGATTTTGCTAAATCCCTTACTTTATATGTTCTATTGCTCCAGTTGAGTATAATGGTGAACCATGGCTAGCTAGCTGTGTTTTTTTAAGATATTTAATTATGTATATATTAATATATTGTCAAGAGAAAATGGAAATGACAGTCATATAAAAGTGGGTCAATTTTCCTTCTTAAAAATAGGTGTCAATTTACATAAATTATGAATATGAATATTTTTACTTGCAAGAAACAAATATATTAGGACTTTTTTCAAATGTCACCGTTCTGATTCCCCTTTTCATTCTCATCTTTCCCACTCCAGAGATAAATCCTCTTTCTTTCTGTGAATTTAATTGCACCTTGTGCAAATTAAAACAAATATAAATGCAATCACTGATTAACATTATTTTTTCTGTTGCTAATACTATTTGAGAACAAATCACTTAATAATGTTTCAAATGTTATGTAGCACATAGATAATTATATTTTTAATGTGCTAATTCTAAGTTCTTGAGTAGTTACTTCAGTACAAAGTTTATCTAAATTAAATGGAAACTTTGAAGTATAAAATATCCACTCGTTTATTTTTCTGTTCAATTTAAAAATTATGGAATAGTTGGTGGCTGTCATATTATGTGTTAGTTTTTTTCTCTACTCTGTTATACCATTCAAGTTACTTTATTTTTACGTTTAGGAGCAATATTTATAGTATGAACTATGAGGATCACTGAATATAATTTTAAATATTCAAAATGTGAGATCCAAATAGGTGTTATAATTTTCCAAGAACCACAGAATTTGTAAACAAATGTGGTGTATAATCTTTCTTTTCTTTCTTATTTACCACAACAATTAACACCATGTTTTAATTATAATTCTTGCTTCATTGTGTCAAGTGATTACTTATGTTTTTAAACTATTAAGATTGTTTTGTGGGTTTGTTATATTGTCCTAGTTGTTTGTGCTACAATATAAAGCTAATCTGTATTCAAATTCCAGGAAATTTTTTTTCACTAAAGCCTTCTCATTTTAAGATAATATAAATTTTCCCTCCAAATCAAAAATTTTAAATCAATGCCATTGATTAAAAAAGTAATGGTTCTATTTGTATCATTTCTCTATATCATTATTGATATTGTCATCTTATTTTAAATAACTAAATTCCATCTATTCTTAAACCTATATTAAATAACTGAATTCTTAATAGATTCTACCACATGAATAATACTTGCTGCTTTTATATATACTTGCTGCCACCCTGTATGTGAAACAAATAATATCTTCAGACCATCTACTTTCACAGCCAATTATTCTAAAAACTGAGTAGTGTTAAAGAAGTCTTAAACAACAAAATCAGTAAAAAAATTAAAAGAGAGAGAGAGAGAGGGAAAATAGATTCTTTCTTTTTAAGACTGGAATACAGAATTTGTTTGAATATTTTTTCAACATAACTAGGGTCATGTTTTTTGTTCTTGCAGAATAATCTTAAATTTCTTTCATGTTGTTTTTAAACAATCTAATATTTTCAAATAATGTCCATAACATACAAATTTACTCTTCATATTTGATGTACTTTCACACTGATTGTATTTAAAATTTTTAGTTTAAGTAGAACTCAACATAAAATAATGAAGTCTATTTATTAAGTATATATATTTAATTTTAAAGAACAAATTATTTAGTTAAACACTTATGTGTGAGACTCTGCCAGATACATTTATGTTCAGGATAATTGTTTTTATTCTGTAACATGTATCTCCATTTTTAAATTGAGACATTGTTTTATAGTGTGCTTATTTGCATACAATAAAAGTAAAATAAAATAAAAATCACTTTCTGGCAGCTATCGTTTCATTTGTTTTGCAAATAAATTAATTAATTTAAAGTGGTAAAACCTCTGGACTTGACTAGAACCTTAAATTTCCCTTAAGAATGTGAGGCTTTAACTCACTTCTCACCAACAGTGAACATTTTTTTTTCTTTTGGTTTTAGATATTTGAAGGCTAGTTGCATAAGATGCTCAGGCACTTTGGATGTCTCTAGGCATTGTTTTGTTTGGACTTTTCGATTCTTCATCTGGTGGTGACATCTCTAACATAAACTCAAGGCATCTCTGGAAGATCCCTGTGCTTCTAACTGGAAGAGAGAGTCCTTTTTCTTGGATAACACTGCTTTGTCATCCCCCACCCTCCCTCACGTGCTGCAAAGAGTTTAGGCTTATTGAGTAATATCCATCATGATGCTCCCAAAGCACTCCCATTTGCTCTGTGTTTATCTATAACTTTTCTGTGCTCTGCCTCCCCTATCTGTTAATCACTTATATTCCTAAACCAGATCCTGTGACTTGTAAAGTCAGATTCTTCTGAGGTTTCTATATTTGCAAGTGAAATATTGCATTTTTCTTTCCTTTATGTCCTTTACATAGTTTATTTTAGAGTACCACTGTAGCACTGTCCTCCTGTTGCTCATTGATTTGCTCGAGTGGACACTAGTAATGTCTCCACTGTGACTTGTTGTTACTGGTGGGTACTAGTAACGTCTCCACTGTGAGACTTGTTGTTACTGTTTTTGGCATATTGAATATGTCACGAGTAGTTTGCCAGGCTCTGCCGTGCAGGTGGGATACTCTAGGTAGCTTGCCGTGCTCTCCGAGAGGGGCAGAGGAATCGAACCCGGGTTGGCCACATGCAAGGCAAACGCCCTACCTTCTGTGCACTCACTCCAGCCCTTAATTTAGAGTCATGTCCTTTTTTGTATAGACACAGGAAAACAGTTACTGCTATGCTTTCGTAACTTGGGAGTTAATTGACTCCAAATAATATTTACCTCCTGGGGCTATCTGTCATATTTACTTGACTTAAGCCTCATTTGCCCTTAGTTCCTAACACCCCAAAAGGAGGGTCCCCATGAGGGACTGGATAAACCCAGGGTAAGCCGCAAGCTACCCAGGCATCAAAAAGGGACAGACCAAACCCATAAGAATTATAATAAGAGGACGGTCATGGACAAACTCTGTCATGATCCTAAAAGAAGTAACTGAATAGTACCCTGCTGGGGTTAGGAAAGACTAAACTGGCTTGAGGACTGTAGTCTGGGATATATAGTGAGACGTCCCCAAGAGAACCACCTTTTAAGCTTTATATATCTCTTAGTGTGTTCATACAAAATAACTAGAAATATTATTAAGAAGTACATTTAAGATGACTATTAACATGAATATTGGCTAAGGAAAGAGGAAAGTAGTATACCCTTAGCTGGAATTATACCCTTGGGTAGATCTAGCAGGATGAGATTTTGTCCTAAGAAAACGCTTCCCCCAAAGAAAGGACTTTACATCTGTTGATTGTGCAACCACACCTATGTGTAATTGCTACCCCCAACTCCTGAAGATTGTCTTGATCACTAACACTGTGAAACTGGAATGGGACAGTGTGAGACAGGAATACAAGGGAGGGAGACTATAATAAATGGTGACTAATCACCAACTGGGCTGGAGCAATAGCACGGTGGGTAGGGTGTTTGCCTTGCATGTGACTGACACAGCCGGCTGACCCAAGTTTGATTCCTCTGCCCCTCTCAGAGAGCCTGGCAAGCTATAGAGAGTATCTCTCCCACGTGGCAAAGCCTGGCAAGCTACCCATGACATATTCAATATGCCAAACACAGTAACAAGTCTCACAATGTTACTGGACCCGCTCGAGCAAATCCCTGAACAACAGGAGGACAGCAACAGTGACAGTGAATCACCAACCAGCTTGGTCCCTATTCTCTCTTTCCTTCACCTGTTGCTGTGGGCCAGTCAGTGTAGGGAGGCAGGTCTTGACTATCGAGCACTCGTGACATGCACCCAGAGATTGAACTCACACTTTTGGTAGGTTTCAGCATGTTTTGATAGAGTTTCTAAGCAGATGACCCACACAGGCTGTGGGGAAGTTCACTGTCAGGGCATCCTCCTGCAGCAGCTTTAAGCGCACCCTCCAGTAACAACTAGTCAAGTTTTTGGTTTGTGTTTTCCAAAGCCTCAGCACATCCCGTTTGGCCTTGTTTTTTCTTGAAGTACTTGGATTTTACTTGCTTTTGCTTACTTTGCATCACTAACTTTGTATCACTATTCACTTCCGCACTATTTTTCTTGCTTTTAGAGGTTAAAAGGTTGTGTTGTTTGTCCCTTCTTCATATGGGGGTTTCAAATTTTAGAGCATAATCACAAGGAACGTTTTGTTTTACAACTTACCACAAGCCTGAGGTAACAAAATCTGTGCATGGGTGTGGTGGATTAATGGATGTCAGGGAATGTCAAGGTACGCAGCATATTCCTCTGACCAGTTGACACAATAGATGCAAGACTGAGCCATGTAATGTACCATACTGCCATTTAATACTCACCGGATGTTCCCAACATGGCAGTGCTCTTCCTACCACTCCACTGCTCACATGATATAGATGTAGCACTGGTTAAGCAGTAATAACTTTTTTTGTGGACCAGGAGGGAATTTCTGCACAGTAACATTAGTTTATGGATCAGTGGTAGTCAACTACAAGTGTGGTATATTTATGATGTACTTACAGTTTAGTATGTACTACACATAACAGTATATTTTGTGTATGTAGTGTTTCTCACAAGCATTAGATCCTTACCTTTAGCCTCCACTGAAATAACTTACTTAGAAGTCTTGCACAATAAAAAAGAAAGTATAAGAACATGGTCATTTACATAGATTAAAGCAATCAATGATTTTTTTTTTAAATTCAGAAGTAATGGAAATGTTGGTCTGAAATTGGCAGCAGAAATCGAATGGCCTGATTACTTCAGCAAGAACAGACAATTTTTCTAAAGCAACAAATTAAATAATATTAGTTCTCACGATCATTTAACCATTATCTCTAATTTTTAAACAGAAGAACAATTTCAGAATATCTTGCCAAATAGAATTGAAATCAATGTTGAATCTTACAGTGAAGATATTATAATGAAAATGTTTGAGTGAAGAAATGTTTGAAAGTTACAATTTTAATATCAAAGGAAAAATGTCTATAAATAGTATCTCACAATTAGTTTAATTTATAAGTGGGAACTCTGTGTGTGTATGTGTTGCTTCATTATAAATAAACTTTTCAGAATAAGAATAAAATGTGTCTTTGGTCATTGGTAATAAAAGTATCTTAATAATTCTGGTATCCCTGTTTATTAATTTTAGTTATATAACCGACAAATTTGAAGAAATTTGTACTGTGAATATTAAAAAGTTATCTTGGTATTCACTTTTTCAATAATAATCTATTTGCATCATTTTTATATACAATGTATTAAAGTGTTAATGAATCAATTCTTTTTTCTTATACTGTAGCATCAATCATTTTTTAAATGAAACATTGTATGTATGCTTATACATAATATGTATGCTTATTTGTACACAAAATGTTAGACAGGGGCCAGAACTATAGTACAGTGGGTAGGGCAGTTGCTTTGCATGCGGCCGACACGGGTTCAATTCCCGGAATCTCATATGGTTCCCCAACCACTGCCAGGAGTAATTCCTGAGTGCAAAGCCAGGAGTAACCACTGAGCATCGCTGGGTGTGACCCACAAAGCAAAAAAAAAAAAAAAAAAGGTTAGACAAAATGAATATC